>BGPR01022001.1:0-25844 GCA_013235015.1 Araneus ventricosus | reverse complement strand
AGGAAAACATTAAAATTTATTTGTATCAGCTTCTTTCGAGAGCACTAGTTTTGTGGTGTAGCGAATTTTCAAATGACATTTCTCGAACTTACCTTCTGGCAAAAATTATATACTTTTTCGACAATGTTAGAGGACAAAAAAAACCTGCCATAAACTTTCATTCTAATTGTGCTGAACTTTGAACATATTTTGGAAGGATAACTCAGCCTTTTCCCATTTTTAGATAAGATGTTTCAATGTTTTTCAGAAATTCTCTTCGATGTAGAAGTTATTGTCTGAAAATTAACAAGTTGATATTTTGAAATCCCTCCACTTTTACTCATAATTTCAATTCAATCAAATAAAGAAATTGACCACGATTACAAAGAATGAGTTAAATTATCGAGTGTTTTAATATATTAATACTTAAATTTTCAGTTAATAAATACCTTTTCCGATAACAAAATACTCAATTTCATTGAGACTGGCTGAATAAATTTACGAAGAATACATAAGTACTTGATATACCCAAAAAGAAAGATATCTTTACAATTGTATTCCCTCATTACGAAATAATAAACTGGTAAAAAATACGTAAACCGATTTCTATCTAAACTTCTTCTAATGGTTTATACCGTCTTGCTTATTTCAATAATTCCTTGTAGAAATATTTGGCAAGTTTCAGCTTCCGAAAGGAATAAGTGAATACCCAAATCCCATTTCCTTTATTAAGTGATATTTATTCTGGTCTTCGATATCCTTCAGTGACAGAAATGAGGAAAATGTCTCTCTGGCAATAAATCACTTCCCTCATTCATCATGTCTTTCGTTAGTGCCTGACTTGAACCATCATCGGAACACGCATTCTTATTCGATTGCCCGTTTGGCTTTTCTGTGAAAGGAAACGCATCTTCTGCCCACTAGTGCGGCAGAAGTTTATTGTGATCCTATGTTTATGGTCTTCATGTTATTATCAGCATGCACTTTAAGCTCTTTATACAGAAGTAAGTCAGCGCAACTATAAAACATGAAGTTCTTTTCATATTTATCCATACAATATGCTTTAAGAAAATGCAAAAGTATACTAAGAGTATCTTATAAATAGAGGAATAAATTAGAGATATATTCTCTGAAAATTTTTATTTTATATTCATGCTAACTTTAGTTATAGAGAACATGTTTTACTGATAGATTAATTGGTAGAGTTAATAAAACCGTTAAGCTAAGAGGACGATAAAAATTTACAATTTACACCATTTTTATAGCAATATAGGTATGTCTCCAAAAGCAAGTGGGAAAGTAAAACTGTTCTTTAATATTAGAAACATACCATCAGTAAAACTCTATAGATGAAACATATTATTGAATAATTTAGGTCGGAAGTTGTTAATATCGAAAGAAATCGATTAGTAAAGAGATAAATGAATGAATGCTTCCACAATTCAATAATGGTGTTATCAATGAAAATTACATTATTAATGCAAGTCCATATTATCAATCGACATGTAAAGTTTCTTAAATTCTAAGAGTTTCTCTCGATAATTCATTCCCATATTCCATTATTAAACACCTATATAAGAACGAATATTTGAAAATTTTCTACGTATAACTTTCTTCGCTACCTATGTAAAAAATCTACAGTTCTCTAATTGGATAAGATACATTTCATGCGCCAGCTTGATATTAATCGAAAATATACATCCTAGGTTTAACAGTTGATGAACTAAAAGAGTTTCTGAAATATTGCAAATGTTAGGCAAGTTGAAAAATACTTTGTTTCCGCTTCCAAATTTTCGAATATATTTGGAACAAAAATTATTAAATACTAAATATTTTTCTATCTTTTACATTTCCAACTTTAATATGTTTATTAGGATAAAGAACACTGAAATTTACCCGAATTATATCATGTACTTACTACTCGAGATTTAATCGAGAATAATTTGCTATTCTATGTTATTTTCAAAACCTCTCACACCAAACGTGACGTCATTTTTAATGGAAATCGGACAAAATTTCCTTAAATCTGCCTTTCAAATCGTTTTCTCGTAAATAAGGAACAAAGTGTCGGTAAAGAAAAGAACTTAGATTTCTTTCGGATTTCCTATTCTTTTTCGGAACCTTTCTTAGACACCTTAAGAAACTACTTTGTGTGTGTTATTTATTTTATTTTAGTTCACAGATTCCCTTTGTGCATTTTGTTTCTTGGCGCAGAAGAGTTCCAAATAGAAAAGAAAGTACTAGTTTCTTTACGATAGAGTATCTTGAGAAGTTCACTCTGCTCATGATGCAACTCTAAAAGAAAAACTCTTCTGGCAACAGCGTTTACTGGTCGAAAATGCAAATTTATTCAAAAGTTGTAACTCGAAGGAAAGGTGAATCTTTCTCAATTTGTAGAAAGATAAATGAGCCAAGTCCAAGTGATTCAGAGTTAAATTGAGCCAAGTCCAATCTTTACCAATTGTGCTAACACTACCATGATAGCGTATAAATGATTCGTACAAATTTCAAAAATTCATAATAAAAGAAGTAAAGCTCGGAAAAAATTTCGTTTTGCTCGAATATGATCAGAGGGACATTGGATTTTTTTTTCCATCTATAAAAAAGTTCGGTATCCCATGCAATAAAACAGGGCGTTTTTGCACCTCCATTCCTTTTCCCGTGCGAAACTTTCGCAATGCAATGTTTGTGGATTCACCATTCTTGTAGAAAAGTTTAACCACCAACACTCGATCTGATAACGATAGCATGCTGCAGGGATCGAATGACAAATCCATTTCTAGCCAGGTATTTTATTGCTAGCCTGATTTGCATCAAACGTCTCATGATGACGTGTGAGCACCCTCTTTCGTTTACTTTTGGAATAATTTTTAATGGGAAAAAATCCAATGCTCCTCTGATCATATTCGCGCAAACTGAATTTTTTTACGAGCATTACTTCTTTTATTATGAATTTTTGAAGTTCGTACGAATTTATAACGCACCCGGTATTTGCTTAATAATGCTTCAAGTCCATAGTTCAACTTGTATCAACCAGACAACAAGAACAAATTAGAAATCTACTGTTATTTTAAATGCAACTAATCAACTTTTAGGCCTGTTTTCTCAGAAATAAATGTCCATGAGAATCATTTTTGTTCTCAATTCTCCTCTTAACCTTCCAAATTAAAAAAAGTAAAATGAAAAGTAAAGAATTTTACAGCAAATATGTAAAGGTCTTTGTATACATTTTAAAATATTTATGTAAGATGAAAGTTGTCCAAATTCTGAATTCATAAGCGTGTACAATATTCCGAACCTGATTAGTCATCTCAAATATGCTTTAAATACAATTAATCGTTTATTTAAATAACCACATATGTTCACCCAATGTTCGCAATAAGATCATCATGCAAAGTTTAAATATTAAAGGGGTGAAAAAATCAAATCGGAATGTCCGAGTTACACTCGTCCTCCAAGGGTTAACGACTCAGTTCGATAAAGATGAATTTTCGTCCGACTTTATTCAGAAATTTTGACCTGGCCTGAGAGTACGCTAGCATGACAGAAAGTACATGAAGCGAAGCTTCATTTTATTTGATTTTGGTGATAAGTGTTTAAAAAATATAACAATACCGGACTCACTCACCAAAATTTACGCAAAGGGCCATTGAGAGATGCAAGAAAAAGTTATGAGGCTTTTTTACAATAATTTTTTACTTTTGTTACTTTACATAAATTTTTACGATTTCATTTGGCAATTTAATAATAATATCGAATTCTACTGAATAATTCAGTGCTACTCGCATGATAATATACAGTCTAAGAAATAATATATATATATATATATATATATATATATATAAGGCGTGCCCAAATGAAAAGGAGATCTTAGCTGTGTCTGCGTTGTATCAAATGCCAGTGAGTTAATGTGCTAGTCGATAGATGGCGTGATGGTATTCCCAGTTGCACCTGCGAAGTTAAAGGCTTCGCATCAATTTCCTCATTGCTAGAGAGTTGTTTCCGCAGTTCGTTGCATGAGGGATTCCTTCAGATCAGCACAAAGAGCAATTATCCAATTTCTTCGCACAGATGGGGAGTATGCTTCACAAATTTATTGCAAGATGAAAGAGGTGTAAGGACAGCAGTGTATCGCACGGCGCATCATATTCCGGTGGTGTCAGCGTTATGAGGCAGGAAGCGTAAACATAAAGGACTTGCCACGGCCTAGGCAGGCGCACGTTGTGACTAACAGTTCCACGATTTCGGCTGTGGATGCGCTCATACGGCAGAATCGTCGGATCACCACACGTGAAATTGCTGTTGAACTGTCGATAAGCAAAGGAACTGTGCATCACATAATACACAGAAAGCTGGATTATAGCAAAGTTTGTGCACAGTGGGTGCCCAAGCATCTGTCAGAGAATCAGAAGACGGCGAGAATAGGCGTTTGCCTGACCCAGAAGTTTCTACACTGAAGCCATCCTCTCCCTTCCTACGCGCTGGTAACAGTCTATCAATGCCAATGACGATTATTTACTGTTCGACTGTTATTTACTGATCGACTATTATTTACTGTTTTACTGTTCGACATGAGCTGTAATTAGAATATTGTTATTAAAATTTATTTACATATAACTGTAGCCTCCTTTTCATTTCAGTACACCTTATATAATCTTCTTAACAAATATTTCATTAACTTATCTCGTGATATGGGAGGCTATGTCAGATTTTTAAACGCACCAGTATGCTTTTATAAACGATTCTTTGGTAAACGTGAATGATGGACCAGGTTAATATCGTTTTTTGCAAGGGGTAATTTATTATTCGTCGATGAAAATAGTGTTGGCTATTATCTTCCATGTCAAAGAAAATTAAGCGAAATAAAGATTTTCTATAGGATATAATGGTTCTAAGAAGGCCCACACCCAAATATGTTACATCCTCCTCACCTCTTGTAGATATAACTGACACAAGAGAGCTTGTGGTTCTTCATTACATTCTCACTCTGCTATCAATAAATACAAGTCCCGTTGCCGTAATGGCATCAGGCAAGGGGGCACGGGGCGGCTTTCTGTCAATAAATATAAGCTGGAACCTTGGTTCATCCAATCGAGCAGAAACTACGTTTCAATCATCAACCGTCGCTGACTGTGAAGTATCGTCTTATTTATAAGTTTCTGCCTGCAATAAATTTTGCAGACATTTGTTGAAAAGATATATTGTGGGATGGTAAGCGAAAACTTTTTCGTCAATCTTAATCATCCACTGATTTTCCTGCTGTCTTAATTCCTCTTAAAAGCTATTATTTTGTATTTAAACTACAGCTGACACTCTTTTCGTATATACTTTTGTATATTTGAATATTGTATATATTTTGTATATATACAATATTCAATATTCTAACCTTCTGACTGTCAATGTTTCTTTAAAATCGCTAATTAGATGCAATGTTCACAAACATGTTCAAATACGCCTGAACGAAGCGAATTTTTATTTATGTGCAAGGCGTTATTAGTATTATACGACGCTGTAATAGTTCTAAGTAAACATACTAGCTTGCGAAAATTGCAGGGATGCAGTAGAAAATGGATTTACTTCCTACCCTCGGAAATCACGGGATAAGCAGTCACAGGGTTAAGAGAAATGTTCAAATGCTTGACAACAGCTGTTACAGAACATGCATTCATTCGACTACCTATTATTTGACCATGCTCAGTTTCCTTTTAATTGCTATCTTACCTCGTTATGTCCTTCTTTTTCCTGTTGCAAGAAAATCTGTAACATACGCGTCATTAGGGTGTCTAAGAAAACTTTTTTCAGAAAACGTAACTCCCCAAGATTTTTATCATTCCTGTCGGTCTTATTAGAGAGTATATGAAGTTTCAGCCCTCTTAGTTAACAGTAGGGATTGCCTGTAGAGCCCTGAAATTTGAAAAAAGTTCTTAAAATGTAAAATCGTTAGACTTTTTTTTAGAAATTTTACATGTTTACTAATGTGTTAAAACTGGTTTGAACGTGGTCCTATAAACATGCTTACTAATATTATGAGTATAAATTATAAGTTACACAATGCTTAGCATGTTATAAAATATCTGAAAAATGTTAAATATTGGTAAAATGTTCAACAAACGAAAGTTTTCAAATTATTGACCTTTAATAATAAAACAATTCGTTATGATAATATTTACAACAATATTATCAGAACGAAAATGAATTTTTTTTCTTTAAAGAATATAAATTGTTTTAGTTAACATTGCGCTAGTTAAAGATAAAAGACAAAACGTGACCTCCATCTTGGTGCAAGTTGCCCCAAAATGAAAGATAGCAGCTTTATTCATAACTGTAGTTGCTGTCTGTGAGTTAATGCGCAGTCTCAGGATTGAACAAATACTCAGTCCATAATTTCTCAAAAGTGCTGCAAGACCTGATTCACATTAGTGAAACTGTGAGAAGAACAAGCAAAAAAGTTAGAATCGATATAATCCAAAGCATAAAAATTAACTTTACTGCCCCCAAAAACTGTTTTATACTGAGATTCCAAAATTATGACAGACCTAGACAAAGTTTTTTTCGATAGGCTCGCAGTTCTAATTTCTGGTATGTCGGGTTTTAAAGAATGTAAACTTTTCATGGTTCCAGCTGTACTAGATGGACCTTCACAGTCACAAGCAAACAAAGTGTTTATGATAGTTGAAGACTAGGGTTGTCTGAAAATATTCCTGCTCTGCGTTTTGATACTACAGCTTCAAACATTGAATGGAAGAATAGTTCCAATTAGAGAATCGTTTGAAAAGGTAGCTATTCTTTTTTGCTTGTTAACTACATGCTTTTGATCTACTTGAAGGTGCTCCGTGAAGGTTTCCTGTATATCAAGGACAACTGATTTCAAACAGTTTCAAGAAAAATGACCCAAACTTAATAACTGCAAGGATCAATTTTAAATTTGCAAATCAAGGACAGTAAACTGATAAATTGAAAGAAGAGACTGTCTCCTTCTTCAAAATTTTTCTCAATGAAGAGAAAAATCTGCTTCTTCGATGTGTGTACAGGGAATGTACCGAAATTATCCTGATACTGTTGGGAGAAATTCCCCCTCCGGGAGAGTTTGTTGGCAAAAGCCTGGGGCATTTAACAAAACCAGGTGGATGTCTACAATACTTTATTTCGAAAAGTTGTATGCTTTTAGTAAACGATTGTAATATGGAAATGGTAAAATCCAAAAACTGTATCAAGTATGATTTCATTTTTGTTAAGGTTTGGTTGAATGCCCTAAAAGCTTCAGATGCTCCTATAAATGATTTGATGTTTTGGGAGTCCCTGAATATGTATGAGAAATACGACCCTGGAATTGTCCGAGCGGTCCTTTTAATCTTGAGTAGACATTTGTGGTATTGACAGGGGAAGCAGTAACGTTTTCTTAATTTTCTAAGAAGCCATCACACTCTAAAAAGAAGATTTCAGCATCCTTAATGAAATACAAAGCTAATAAAAAATAACTTCCCAATGGTTTCCCTGTTTAAAATCATACCACAAAACAGCATCAATTGGTTGGATCGAAGTCATGATTGATTTTTCATGTGTTCAACATAATGGGAGTCCTGTTGAAAAACAATACTCAGGCCCGAAAAAAAGATTTCAGATTCAGAAAAATGGGAACTTTTATCAAGATTTTTTAGGTAGTAAATGACACAGCCGAACGTGGGGTAAAACTAACGGAAGATTTCGGTGAATCGGTAAACAAAAATGAAGAATAGACTCAAAATTAACTTTAGTTTGCTGAAGAAAGTAGAAAAAACTCCTTGCTTTAAGAAGTCAGTTTTGAATAAAATTTAAAGTAGTTAAAGTGATGACATGAGATTATTTGACAGTTAATGTAATCTTTACAAGTTATTTGGACTATTAACAACAGTGAGTATTTAACCTTTTTCTTTCTTTAATCATGTAAAACTGCCAAATAAAATTAATGATTATTAGTAAATTTTTGAGCTAGTATTGTGAACATACAGTAACTGTCGTATGGTGCTTCCAAAAAGCAACAACGCAGAATCAGTGCAAATTTTCATCATTTTATGTTTTTTCCCTGAAGTAATAATTGGTTAAGGGTACAGTTAATATTTATTTATATTTATATTCTAAGTAAACATGTATAAAGGAACAAATACAAACTAATTTTAACACATTAGTAACCATACAAAATTTCTAAACAAAATTCCAAAAATTTTACATTTTAAGAGCTTTTCTCAAATTTCAGGGCTTACAGTATTAGTAAGCATGTTTATAGGACCACGTTCAAACCAGTTTTAACACATTAGTAAACATGTAAAATTTCTAAAAAAAGTCTAACGATTTTACATTTTAAGAACTTTTTTCAAATTTCAGGGCTCTACAGGCAAACCCTAATGTTAACTTAGAGGGCTGAAACTTTATATACTCTCTATTAGGACCAAAAGGAATGGGGAAAAACCTGGGGAGCTAAGTGTTTTGAAAAAAAGTCTTTTTTGAGAACCCTAAAGTTGCATATTCGCTGTCTACTTCTAATTTGGCTGCTAGATTCCGGACTACTTAAAAGCAAATGACGTGTGTCTATAATGGTTTGTATTTGAGAGCAGATATTAATTCCCTATTATTTTCCTTTAAAATGTTTTATTTGTCACTGGAAATATTGTCATCTTGGCGATATTATCCATTCTGTAATCTGTAGAACTCCTATTATTTTTAAGTGGTGGTTCTTGAATTAAAAAGAAACAATGAAAGAGAATCCCAAAACACTGTTAGGAATGTCACTTCAGACAGGGTATAAGCGCGTGCTTCTTGCCGCACCAGAAACACAATAGAAGTCAAATACAAATATCCCGAATTCAAAAGCTCCTCGTCCATTGTGTGTTAAATTTGCTTCTGAATCCCAGAAAAGAGCCAGTCCTACCTTTACATTCTATGGAATATTCATTTTCCGACTTCAAGTATTCATATCATACTTTCTTTGAAAGAAGCGAAAGTTCTTCAATTATTATGAACTAGAGACGCGTTGTCATGGTGACGGCAGCCACTCTTCTATGACGTCTGCAACAAATTCATATTCGTTATTTGAATTGCAGGAAAGTGTTCTTAAACACCGTTTAGGAATAGTAGAATTTCCTATCTGGATGAAAATGAACTATTCAACTTTCATTGCAGACACTGTTTATTTTCCACATATTTAGCTTCTTATTGTCGGAATTCCAAAGGATTGAGATCCCTTTTCAATTGAATTATAATTATAAATAGGTAAATTAATTGAAGAATTGTTAGAATATGGTTCATAAAAAATTTCCAGACTAAAGTTTGAATTTATGTGATAGTAGAAGTTTCTTAAATAGGGTCCTTCATAAAAATACAAAACTAGATTGCTAAGAAACACCGCTCAGAATATGTTAAAGAAGTAAGAGACTAATTACTAAATTCATCAATATAACACAAGTGAAATTCTTAATGTGATGACGAAAAAATAGAAAACATTAAATCTTTTGCTATTCATTACTATTTTTCATTTTTAAATCGATAACAATACGGTAAACGCACTAGAGATATATACAAATAAATTTCTGAAAGGCACAGATTGAGAATAAGTTTTCTTGCATCTTTTTATAATCACGTCCTCTTTGTGTAATTTGTTTATGGAAAAGGAAATAAAAGATGGAGAACAAAATATAATATTAATTATTTTTATTAGTAGATAAATTTTCTTACAAGCCTTTCATTGAGAAAATATACTACAAGTAGGATAGTTTTTTTTATTAAAAAAGAAGATAATATTTTTAATTTTTTGTGTTTCTATCAGTCAGGTATTTAGTGAAAACTTCTAAATATCTATGTATATAAAATAATTTGGTAAAATAAACCTTCACCGAATCAACTAGCCTCAACCACTCTACCGATTTCGACAATTTTTTTTTTTTATTTGAAAGGTTATGACGTCTAGGTATGTCATAGAGGGTCGGCTTTCTCCACCTCACCCCCATTTTCGAACGAAATAGAAAAACCACTTCTACTTTTACATTGTCTATGGGTAAACTTTGTAGGAATCCTCAAGCCCCAACCACCCGAGGGATTTCGACAATTCTTTTTGTCATTTGAAAGGTTATGACGTTTAGCTATGTTAACAAGGGTCGCCTGCCCCCCCCCCCTCCACCACATTTTCGAACGAAATCGATAAAACACTTCTCCACTACACATTCTCTATAGGTGTTTTCGATTTCGTTCAAAAATATGGGATGCTGGGTTCATGCGACCCTTGATGATATATCTAGACGTCGTAACCTTTTAATTAAAATAAATTGTCGAAATTCGTCGTGTGTTTGGGGCTGGACTATTTCTACAATGTTTAATAACACTGCGATGCAAAAATTTTTTTTTTCGAGCCCCGACACCATTCCTGCAAATTCTTATGTAAAATGACCCACTGGATCCGAATATGACCCCCATTTTGCAACATCACCCACCGTTTTCTCGGCCCGCCCCCCCCCCCCTTTTTATCACTGTCCGGTAATTTTATGGGCATGAATTTGATTTGGAGGGAGAAAACAACTATTTTAACCGTTAAATATCTTCTGAGGGGCTACAGAGGTAAGTTCTAAAATATGAACATTTATAGCAAGGGGGGGGGATTTGGGGGGGATTTATCCCCTTAAATTTTAAAAACATCAATAAAAATTACCGGTTTTTCTGGATTATTTTCGCAATTATTCCATCACCCCGCCCCCATTTTCGAATGACTTCTTCTTTCTTCCCACTTCTACTTTGTACATTGTCTATGGGTAGGCTTTGTAGGAATCCTCAAGCCCAACCACCCGACGGATTTCGACAATTCTTTTTGTCATTTGAAAGGTTATGACGTCTAGATATGTCATCAAGGGTCGCCTGCCTCTCACCACCCCCCATTTTCGAACGAAATCGAAGAAACATTTCTTCACCATACATTCACTACATGTTTTTTCAATTTCGTTCTTAAATTGGGTGGGGGTATCCAAGCAACTCTTGATAACATATCTAGACATCATAAGCAATCATATGAAATAAAAATTATCGAAATCTGTCAAGTGGTTGAGGCTGGCGAACTGTCTGAGGGTTATTATTTTAATTATATAGATCCCAACAATTCCATCACAATGGCGTGTCAAAAATATCGTAAAATACCTATTGTAGGTGATGGAAACTGTTTATTTAGGGCGATATCATTCTGTATTTATGGATATGAGGAATTTCATGTTGAATTTCGTAAAAATAGTTATAGAAAACATTACAACTAGATGAGGTTTATTCTAAGATCTTACAATTTTAAAGGAATCTGTTGTCTACAAAAAATATGAAATCTACTATGGTTTTATGGTCTGTTCCACTGATGTTCATGCAGTATTTAAAAGTGAAAAAAAGCAGTGGATGAGGCGAAAGTGGCTAGAATATTAATAATAACAAAACGGAAAATCTCAAAATCGGACAGCATCGCGGATATAGAAAAACAAAGCAACTGGGAAAATATCAATTTCAATACAAATGCTTAAACACTTTATTTACAACGTTTTTAAACTTTTAATTTTTACTGAATTGTCCATTTTCATTTTTGAAAGATAGCTGAGAAGTTCACAACTAGTTTGAAACTCAAATTTAACTTCACAAATCGTTATCTTAAAAATTCACAACAGTAGTAAATTAAAAAAAAAAATTGGCATTGAAAAATATACAGAGTTTGCACTTAATGCAAAATTGTAACAGCAAACTGTCAATGAATTTAAAATTTTGGTTTTTTCTTAATAAAAAATATTTTCATAAGCGAGCGGAAATTCAAACCGTTCACATCGTTAAAAAGTATATCGTTCGGTTTAGTCGTAAATTGTTCAGAACCTCATTCTTACTGTTTATAGATATGATGAGACGCAATAAAACCCCTGTTAAACGAAACCCGGGTTATCCGAAATGTCTCTGAAATCACTGATCCAAAAAATGCATTGCACGGAAATATTAGCGAACGCGAATGCGCATTAGGCTGTGGATAGCGGAGAGTTAAATAGTCGACCTAAAAATGGAATATTACTGAACACGAATGTGCACTGTGCTGTGGTTAGCGGAGAGCTGAATGCTCGACCTAAAAATGGAATATTAGCGAACGCAAATGTGCACTGGGCTGTGGTTAGCGGAGAGCTGAATGCTCGACCTAAAATTTGAATATTAGCGAACGCGAATGTGCATTGGGTTGTGGTTAGCGGAGAGCTGAATGCTCGACCTAAAAATAGAATATTAGCGAACGCGAATGCGCATTGGGATGTGGTTAGCGGAGAGCTGAATGCTCGACCTCAAAATAGAATTTCAACTTCAATAAAGAACTCGTTTATAAGAATTTCGTTTTACACTCAAAATATATCAGTATAATATCAAAAAAATAATAGATGTTCATGAATTAATCGAAAAAATCGTTAAACGAAACGGGTTTCCTCCATTTAGTTAGGTTAACCGGGGTTGCACTGTATTTTCATACTGATCTTGGAATTTATTAACATTAGCCAAAGCAAACAAGTTGTTGATTCAATTCATGCAGAGACGAATCAAAGCCGCCTCATTGGTTCATCTAGTATAAGAGATGGATCCAAATATTTCGGTGAATAAGCACATTATAACTCATCTAGTGTCCACTCAACGTCCAGCGTGCTAATCGTACTTCCAGCTGTGTCAGCAATGTCCAAAATGCAATTTGTCTCGTCGGTGCAAAGCGTTATGAGAGAAATCTCTCTTAATTAACTCAGGGTATCTAATAAGCAAAGCTGTTTCTGCTTAGCTTTTGAAGACATTGAGAATATTATTGATATGGATCATTAAAATTCCATTGACTTGAATAATCCAAAATGATATTTAATGAATATAATTTGAGTTTTATTCTGTGTATTACTGTTTTTGATAGTTTCTCTATAAAATATTCTGCAAGCAAAAGCTATTTTTGAAAACCAAATGCACGCACTTATGAAAATTAGAATCTTTCATAGAATAGAATTTCTCATGAAAAGAATCTTCAAAAATTCTCGAATAGAAAGCATGAAGATTTAGCCATTTATAAGTTAAGAATCAAGTGTTTATGTACTTGTTCTTATACACCACAAATTCGAAAAGCATTTTTTCTGTTAAAAAATGAATAGAAACTTTTCATCCATGAATTAAAAATATTCCTCACGAACAGAAAAAAAATCTTGTTCAGCAACAGTATTTTTAAGTCGCAGTTTCGTGAATTTAATCACATTTATTAATTTTCTCTCTGGACATGTAATGAGCTTATTTATGTATCAAGTGAATTGTGTTTCTTTATCAAAAGCTTTTGTGAAAAATTTCCAGTTATTTTATGTTACTTATTCTTTTCTGCGCATTTAAATAATCATCGTATACAAAATTCTGCTTTTTATGTTCACCAATTTCCTCCATAAAAGTTCCCATGCAAAGTTCTCGTATTTTCTTGATTTTCAATAAATATAATAATTATATTAAAAACGGATTCATGGTACAGTACCCAGTAGGTTTCAAGCATCTACATATCCATATTTCAAGCTCAAAATAGAAAAATATATGTCGTAATTTAATTCTTCTTTAAATATCTGTAAAAATAAAAATTAGATTTGGAATAATTAATGTATTAGTCTACTAAAATGTAGATTTTTTATTTCAATTATTTTCTAATTTTTTATCTTTATTTTATATTTCATTATCATACATATTATGGATCAGGTTGAACCACATGTATGAAATCAATATTTTATTCAATTGACTAATTAACTAATAATGAAATTATAAAAATATTAAAAAAGTGCATTGCAATCGAGATCATACAAGTGTGGAAAATTTCAAAACTTTAACACATCACGACGGGAATGACAAATAGATTACCAGTTACAATTATGGAATAGGTAAAGTTGAACGAAAGTGTGTAAAAAGGGAGATTAATTGTTGCAATAATATCAGAGTTCTGAAACTGCAATAAATTTAAGCTTCCATGATAGTTTTGTAATAAAATAGAACTATATGTAAAAAAGGAAAATTTAAAAATAAAATTTCACACACCTCGAACTGAGTTAATTTCAAACGGATGAATATATACTTTCAATACGAAAGTAAAATCTAGCCCTCGATATCCAGGAAGTAATTTTACACGATTGTTTAAAGCAAGAAGGCTCAAAAGTTTCCTTTTCCTTTGAAAGTGTTCGCTTTAAGATGCATTTGTTTCTGTTAGTCACAGAAAGTCTGGAATTTTATTTCCAGCGGCAGCTTAAAACGATGTCAAAGTATATCCTTTGATCCGGAAACATCGGTTAAATGCGGCAATCTTGCTGACTCTTTAAAAAGAAATTCCCAGAATAAATTTTGCTGCGGATTCGTGTTGTCTCCAGGGAAAAGAAAGTTTCATTCTTCCCAGGAAAAGAAATTTCATTTGTTCGAAAGAAATATTGCAACAGAGCAAAGCTGGATTTTACAATATGCTTCAAGTTTAAGACAAGTTGAAGCAAATTGTAAAAATACAACTTTGTTCAGATTGAAGATTGAAATTGCAATTTGATTTCTATTGGAGTTGAATACTGCTTCAGTTTAAAAATCCAATTTTTAGAAACAAAAGAATTGGACAACTTCCTCAAATTTAACAAATTATCTATTTAATGATTTTTCATAGATCTGCTGAAATTATTCTTATGAAAGGCATACTTTTTCTAAAATGGAATGAATCAATATTAATTAAACGCAATTAAGAAAGCCATATTAAATTAAGATTATCATTACGAAAAACTACAGAATTGTTTCTTGGAAAAAAGTACCATGTGTCTTTTTCATCCTTATTGTTTAACAAACGGAATGGATTAAACGTAATCAAGAAAGCCATTTCAAATTAAAACTTTCAGTGAACCATTATCAAATGAAAGAAATAAACTGTATCTCTAATTTCCAATAAATATTACTTACTCGTTAGTTCTTTAATTATTTTCTGCTAGGTTTTTACTGAAACTTAAGTACGTTAGTATTTGAAGCATTCAAATTCTCAGGAAATAGAAGGAAAAATAACAAACAATTTTAGAAACATTATTTTAATAGTCTTATGAAAAGTAGAAACTAATTTTTTATTAAAAGTGTGGAGGAGTTGAAAACAATGTCATAAAATCGTGAGGTGCCAATAGAAATAATCTAAGCAAATTGGAATTTCAATCGAATTTATAATATATTTTTTAAATGTAACAATTGATAAGGAATTTTTTCTTATGTAATTCATATTGGCTTAATTTCCTTATTTCGTTGCTTTCACCACGCTCTTATGATTTTATTAAGACGTGTATATTTTTCATAAAATAAACTATTTTCATGTTTAAAGTACACAAATAAAAGCATATTTTAGGAAACGTTTTACTTGTATAAATTATTTATTTAGAAATAATTTAAAATATAATAATATTGTAACCACACTGTTTTCGAAGCTCGCCACCTAGCGGCCGTTGGAGGAAACGGCCAGTCCATGTTCAGGAGCCGACGATTAAACATGGTGTTCTATCCCGATGATTGTATATTTTATATGTCCTGAAGTGTTTTGTCCTTAATTGTTTGTCCCTGTATGTTGTGTCTTTTGGTGCTTGATTAAAAGTATTTAAATTAATCAAGCTCTTCTCTTTGAACGTCTACTGTTATCCCTAGCAGGAATTAAATTATGGCGCCCAAACGATTACAAATGGCTCCCAACGTTGCGCCATAATTTAGTATTGACTGTTTATTTATAAATAGTCTATAATATTAATAAAAATGAAAAAGGAATCTGTAAAAAGTTCAAAGAATATTTCTCTTGTAAATAGTGATTAATATAATTAATAATTTATTATTATAAATGTTATTTGTCCTTAAATTCACTTTAATCTCAAAATTGCTACTGGATGGTGCCAATCTTATGTAATCAAAATTTAACTCGAGTAAATTAATCAAATGATATTTATGTTAAAAAAAATCTAAATTTTGCATTGTACACGGGAACGCATAACTGTACAAAATTTCAGGATACTTGTACATCAGGAAACGAAAAAAAATCAATTATAAAATTATATCATTACAAACATGAAATAAGTCAAATTAAATTAAGGGGACGGTGGACCTTGAAATTGGCAAAAATTGACCAAAATATAGAAAAATTTTTTTTGTTATATTGAGATGCTGGTTACAATAATGAACCATATGCACAAAACCGCGTGTCTCTAAATTAATTTATTAAAAAGTTATGGGCATTTAAAAAAATTTAAAGGGACCCAAATATGTAAACAAACATTTCACCAAAGAGAAAACACGATTTCTTTTACATTTTAATTTAATTTAGAATTAATATTTTTACGTTTTAGCTTTCGTGGATCTTAACTGTACTGTTAACTGCTGTTTTCCGCGTTTTGTTTACATTTCTACTTCGTGTTAACGAATTGGCGTGTTATTATTTGCTATTTTCATTTGTGATCTGCCTACTTCCTGGTATCTTCTGAAGTTTTTTTTTTGCTGAAAAACCCTGGTTAGTTATCATACTGTATAGTTTGTATACGTTAGTCGACGATATATAATGGATACTGTTAGTCGACGATATCGTAAGTTGAAAGGTAGACCTTCGAAACGAAAGCGTTTGTGTGCTTCTAACATAAGTAAGAGATGGGAAAAAGATAAAGTAGAGAATTCCAATATTTCAGAGTGTGTTGACAACTGTGTAAGCAATGAAGGTAAGGAAAAGAAAAATTCTGTAAATGTAAGTGCCACAAAATTGGAAGTGTTGCCTTCTACCTCTGCTTCAACAAGCAATGTCATTAAAAACAATTCTTATGTCATAATGAATAATAGTATGTGGTCTTCCCTTCTGTCGAACACAAAATGCGATGACTGCAATGTGTGTTCTTTGGATGTTACATGTAATGGCACTTATGGCTTTTCATCCAAAATAGAACTAAAATGTAAAAACTGTGAGAGAGTATATAATTCCATATTTTCCAGCCCTCGTGACAGCTTCGACAAATGCTTTGAAGCAAATAAAAAGCTTGTTGAAGCTTTTTTGAAAATTGGGAAAGGCCACGCAGCATTGGAAGTTTTTTCAATGGCTATTGGCATTCATGCAATGGATAAAAAAACATTTTCAAAATGTTTACACAAATTGTACGAGGAGAAACAGAGTTATAAAGATGACATTCTTCAAGTGTCTCGTAAAATTGTTCGCCAAAAGCATAATGAGTTAGCATCACCATCTGACCAGAATAATGAAATTATTGATATCACAGTCTCGTATGATGGGACATGGCAAAAACGTGGGCATACATCACTTTATGGTATTGGGATAGTTGTTGATATTTTGACTGGTCTCGTTATTGATTACGAGATACTTTCAAAATATTGTCCTGAATGCACTACTGCAAAAAGGGATCTTGGGGAACAAAGTGCTGATTTCTCCATATGGTACAAAGCACACAAGCCAGAATGTAGCGAAAACTATGTGGGATCATCAAATGCGATGGAAGTTAAAGCTGCAGAAATTTTATGGACGAGATCGGTTGAAAACTGTGGTATGCGCTACATGAATGTTCTGTCAGATGGTGATTCTAAAACATACCAACATTTATTAGAGTTAGATGTGTATGGTGACAATATGAAAATCTCTAAAGAAGAATGTCTCAATCATGTGGCAAAGAGACTTGGGACAGGACTTCGTAATAAAGTCAAAGAGTGGCGAAGTAAAGGTGTCACAATTGGTGGTCGAAAAGAGGGAAGCTTGAAAGAAAGCACCATATTAAAACTTACGAATTTTTATAGGAAAGCTATAAAAGACAATGTCCCTGATGTCCAAAAAATGAAAACTGCAATATTTGCTTCATTATTCCACACTTCATCGACAGACAAAGCACCTAAGCATAATAAATGCCCAACAGGCGTGACATCATGGTGCTTTTATCAGAGGGCATTGGCTAACAATGAAAAGCCAAAGTCTCATTCGTCAATGAAGACAAAATTGTCAGCGCAAGTTCTTGAAAAAATACTGCCTGTGTATCAAAGGCTTGCAAACAACGAGCTGTTGGCAAGATGCGTCTCGGGAAAAACCCAGATTGTAAACGAGAGCATTCACAGCGTTATTTGGAACAATTGCCCAAAAGAAACTTTTGTTTCCAAAAAGCGCCTCGAATTGGCAGTAATTTCTGCTATAGGCGAGTTCAATTTTGGTTGCTTGAATAACCTTAGCGCAGAACAGAATGAATTGAACTCGGAATCTGTTCAAATTGCTCAAAGACGTGATAAACGCCGCATAGCCCAAAGTGAAAGTAGGGGTACTGAAATGTGGAAAAGAAAAAGAATTTCGAAGAAACTGTCAAAATCTAATAATACTACAAAAATCATTGAAAAAGAGGGTGAAACATATGGTTCTGGGAAATTTTAATTAATTTTTGTTGTAATTAAATAGTTATTTATTAATTTAGAACTCGACTATTAACTCAAAACTATATTTTTTTTCAGATTTACGTATCTTCATGCGTCTTTATTTTTTAGTAAATATTATGAAATTTCTATCCTGATAGATACTAAAATAAATATTTATATCCATTTTATGTTTTGACTTCATTTAGATCGTTAAAAGTCAGTTTCAATTTATTTTTGTAGTGAATAAATAGTTATTTATTAATTTAGAACTCGACTATTAACTCAAAACTATATTTTTTTTCAGATTTACGTGTCTTCATGCGTCTTTATTTTTTAGTAAATATTATGAAATTTCTATCCTGATAGATACTAAAATAAATATTTATATCCATTTTATGTTTTGACTTCATTTAGATAGTTAAAAGTCAGTTTCAATTTATTTTTGTTGTGAATAAATAGTTATTTATATTAATTTAGAAAACACGCGTGCCTGAAAATTCTTGCGCACCAAATTAAGATTTTCCATTTAAACATTTTTTTTTCTCTTCAAAATTTACTTTTAAGTGAATAACATGTATAAATATGTATGTTCTTTAATTAAATGAATAGTGTATAGTATAAAGAGAGCAAGTATCAAAAGTAAGTGTACACGTATATTTAAAATGTCTTTTTCTCAAAACTGTAATTTTTCAGATTTACGCGTCTTTAAAATGTTCCATGCGTCTTAATTTTTTAGTAAATCTTATGAAATTTTTAGTACAGTATCCTGATAGATACTAAAATAAATCTTGGTATCCATTTTATGTTTCGACTTCATTTAGATAGTTAAAAGTCACTTTATTTTGAAAAAATGTAAAATTTTGATGAAAATTAAGTAAACAAAAACAAAAATATTTCCTATAAATTAACTATTCAATGAAATAGCAAAATAATACCCCGTTGTGTTGCAAATGTACTTATGAGTAATAATAATCTAAAATGAAGTGAAAAAATAAAAAATTGGCACGCATGGAACGTTTTAAAAAAAATTTTTAAAAAATTAATTTTTAAATTTAAAAAAAAAGTTATTGAGTTAAAATTTTTTTAAAAAATATATTCCATATAGTAATGTTTCAATTGATATGTGCACAAAATTTAAGAACTTTAAGTCAATAATTAAGAAAAAAGATATATAGTGTCCACCGTCCCCTTAAGTGTTTTAAAAGGAATATTTTGATTATCTAATTACAAGCATTATTGTAGCTACAGTTTTAAATAAAACTTTATAAGATAACTTAAACATAGCCTTTGTTTAGAGTAAGTATCATTGTTTTTGCCAAGAGCAAATTATCTTGTGCTCTCACATCAGTTGACATCATTGTAATAGAATTGCAGCATTATGGGAATAAAAATAAATCCCTCCTTCAAGGCCAGCAATGAATTTTTTATTCTTTTAAAACCCAAAGAAGCTTGTCAAAAACAAAGAAAAACTCCTTCTTCAAGAAAATTCGGAAGAATTTATGAAAACATTCACTTATCAGGTATTTTGTATCCTCATGGTAATAACCTACTTTAAGACAAAATGGTACTTCCGATTTCATCATTTCAGCAATGCTGAGCGCCTTATTACATTTTCAAGAATAAATTTGATGCAAATACTGACCCAGATACTCTTACTTCGCATTGCTAAAATTAGATTCCTGCTTTCGAAAGATAACTAGAAAAAGAGAAACAAACATCGATTGTGTAATTTTTTGAAAATGAGACGCCAAAGAATCATTGACTTTAAATTCTGTGAAAGTTGCTGAAGTTTTGTAACTGCCGCGGTGTAGGAATGTTTCGACTAAAGCTAAAAATTTCGGGACAAGTTTCTGCCATTGTACATAAGAAAACATTTCTGCCTGATATATTTATCATCTTTTCTACTCTGATAAATTCTGTTTTTCTTATTTATACCCCTTAAATGAGTAACAAAACCCTTCAATTTCTATAAATCGTTGCTACTAGAAAATGGATGTTATTTTGTTTCCCAAGCCTTATCTTGCAATTTAGTTTTATGACGTGTATAATTTATCTGCTAAGCTTGAGGGAACTCTAATAAGTAAATATAAAAAATAGTAAACGTAGGATTCTTATCTAACATCATGAATTATTGCTTTAGAAATACAGATCTCTATTTCTACCAGTTTTAAAGCTAGTGAGCGTCGAGAAACTGAATTAGTTATGAGAGAATAGAATTAGTTTAGTGTAAGTTATTTATAAAAATTGCTTACAATTTTGTGATGAGAAATGATTCAAAAGCATCTTAGAGCATCGAGCGATGGTATAAATTCTTACCAAACTGGTTTACTATGACAAAGTATGATGTACTATAACATTAAACTATTTTTAAATTGATTATTGCCAAATATTATCATTATTAAATTAATAATATTAAAACATGAAATCAATATATCACAGAAATGTTAAATATCAACTTACTATTTGGAATTTAATTCGTAGAAAGAACAAAACACTATAGAAAAATGTTATACAGTTCTTTAACTTGAAGCAATATAGTAAAATATACTTGCTTTTAACAAAGCTGGAATTTGTTTAATAAAACAAGTAAAATGTTCTATTTAGAAAGAATCTCCATCTTTCTAATTTATTTTGAGCAATTCTTATAGGAAAGAAATTTGAACAAATGAATTTAATATAATAATTAAGTATGGAAAACCTCTCAAGCTAAAGTCGTCAAGATGGTTTGTATCACCAGTAACATTACTAAGCACTTTCGTCAAGTAATGCTCACTTCAACTGTGTATTTATAAGTTTGAAAACCAATATTTTGTTGGTATTAAAGAGTTCTCCGTGTTTTCTGAAATTAAAAATCATTGGCTGCGTGGAATGATCATTAATAATATCGTAGAGTTTACTTTGAAATTACTTACGGGATATATGAATCCCACAAAAGTAAAACCGAGGTTTAAAATTACGTGATCCATTTCAAAATAGCTCTCAAAACAGGACGTTAATAAAATAAAAATAAACTACACTACCTACAAAAGAGAAAACAGACATACTTCAAATATTGCTAGAACTCTATGCCCCTTAATATTTTGAGGCTGCGTTGGCCAAGTGGTAAAATCTCTGCTTGCGACCGGAGGATTCCAGGTTCGAAACCCGATTCCACTGAAGATCCGTCGTTAATTGGGCCTGTTGTAAGTTAAATCATGCGTAGGGGACCAAACGTCCTCCAGTTCGTGTGGTGCGGAAATTTTTGGAGACGGGGTGTCAGCTCAGTCGTTAGTCCTAGAAATCTGACGAGGTTCGTCCCAAAATAGCCCTCGTGTTGCTTCGAAACGGGGCAATACTATAACTAAACTGAACTTTAACAGCTTGATTCAGGAACACAACTCAGCTACTAAAGCAAGACATCCACGGCGACGCCGTCCCACACTTTTGTGATCGAAAAGTTTGGAAATCCAACGTCGTTCGCTTTCCATTTGGCGCACTCGGTCGTAAAACTGAAATATGATCGTGGAAAAGGGGAGTTGTGCTCTCTTACAAAAGCGAAAACCACTTAATTCCGGAAGGGGGGTGAATCTCTCTTGTGAAGGCGGGGCGGTGGATCCCGGTTTGAAAACAGTAGGACGGATAGGTACAGTAACCCTGAATATTGAAGTGACGTGTTGTGTTGTTTGAAAGGACTAAAAATGGAAACGATGTGGAGCAATGCTCTGCAAATGGATTGGAACACTTCTTTCGCAAATGCCCAGCTTAAAGCAAGCTTGGCTCGAACTGGTTTGGTATATAACTAAATCTTCATAAAATCTAATAGAGGAAGTCTTAAAAAATTACAGTCTATTTAATATTGCATCATACACGATTGCAAAGAGGTGCAAGAATAAAAATAAAAAGCACCATAAAAGAATATCGTGTAACAGATAAATTATGACAGTAAAAATCAGAACACTGCGCTATATCTGATGTAAAAAAATTGATTTTTTTTTTCGTTTGCACATCAGTAACATCGCTTATGAAATGCAAAATAAATGACAAGTATCTCACCACATATGTTGTAAGGCAATTAAACAAGAATATGTCACCTATACAATGCAAAAAATAGATATAAGAAGATTGCGCCGTGTAGTACGCACAGAAGTAACGTAAGGGATAAATATAATTTGGTCAGAATTTAAATTATTTCACTGCTGTTCCGTCAACATCGAGATCCGTTCTCCAATGGGAAAGCACCTTAAGAGAAAGGTTAACTTTTGTATCGCAAAGTGGCGAACTTCCTGAAACTGTTGTGACGTATGAGACGGTTGATGGTGTGCGTGTATCTTCAAATCCGTTGAAAAATCGAAACTGCGGATGAGTCAAAGATGCATACCATTCAAGCAATTCTTCTAACTCCTGATATGTTAGGAAATACTTGGCGAGAACTCGATTACGTTTAGTCATTTGCCGTGCTGCAAACGAAGCATACATCGAACTGTATTGATATTTGATAATGGAAATTAGGAAAAAGTTCTTTTTATTTAAATAGATATTATAAAATTCAAATGAGTAGTTCTGTAAATATAAGCAATTAATTTTGGATACTTTTAGCCCAAAAAATGTGTATTCTACATGCGCTTTCTTTATAATATTTTTGAAAATAATTAATTGTATAAATTTTTGGTTATTCCTTTCTTTCTCTTTCACAAAAATACCACTAAGCCATATCACACGTACCGCTAAGACTAATGGGATACAAGTTTCGCTTACACACAAGTAATCGCCATTTGCCAACTGAGATATGATTGACTTTACGTGACTAACAACTGCAATGCATATATGTCGTGTACATAACGAGAAATGTTTTGTACATTCCAGATATGCACCACTATAAATTTTTTCTACCCAATCTAATCTTTTTAAAAAAATAAAAATGTATAATCAAAAAGTTTAAAATAGTTTTTTGGATTTTTAAAAATTACAAGAAATCTCCCAAACCAGTAATTTAATCATTCAGTCAGCAAAATGTTTCGTAAATTAATGTACGCCACCTTCGTAGACTATCTCCTCTAAAAAGAGATTTTATATTTCACTTAGCCAAATCTTTTGAATTTTTAAAAGTAGAAAAATAAAATTATGCACATCAGGTGTTTTAAAATAAACTTTCTCTTGTTCTTCTGTCTACATCCTTTTATCAAATACTTGTTATTCTACATCGGCATTTCTTCTTTCAAGTCGAAGAAAAGACCGGAAAGAAAAGATTTGAATAGCCCAGTTTATTTTAAACCGTAACTGCAACTGGCAAACAGACTGAATAAAAATGCTTAATGCATATATTTGACGAAGTTAGTTATGTATCTTAAGAAGAATAAAACAAGCAGGGGGAAATTTTACCGCTGCTTTGATAAATTTCCTTCTAGCTAAATATTGATTTTTCCATTCTTTGCATTGAACTTTTTTCTGAAGTCTTATTTCTTTGTTGAAGTCTGCGAGTAAATATCTTTTGCCTTCTGATTTTAAGCCTGAAGCATCAAAAAATTATTGCTGCTACATCGAATGCAGGAAAAGTTGATTAAGTCAAAATAAAATGCGCAATAAGGGATTTCAATATATTTTGACGGACTTCATGAAAAAAAAATATCTTTTTTATCATTTTTCTAAATATTTTCAGGATGATATTGAAATTAATCTGAAAGAAATTAAAGATAATTAAGGGATTTAAAAAATTCTAAATCCGTTTAAGATTTATTTTCCATTTGCTGTATTAGCTTTTAATTCGATTGAACCCGAATTGCAAGCATGAGAGAAATAATCTTACTGACACCCTATTATTTACCTAATTGTCACCACATTAATGAAGGCAATTTAACATTGAAATGAGACAGAAAAAGATGTTAAACAGATTTTAAAATAAATGTGTCTCAAATATCCATTATTCTTGTTCAACATTGCCCCAGGTGGATTATAGTCTCACATTTTCGGCGGTATTTTTTGGAGAGAGCGGCTTAAATTTATTCGATGACATTAACACTCTTATTGCTAAGTATTAATTTACATTTGTAGCATCAGTAAGAAATCATTTTATTTAAGTGCTTCCAGCTATGTGTGCAATGCAAACCATTTTCAAAGAGAGTACGGACATATTTAAACATACCGTTTGCATTAGAATTGGATAAAGTACATAGATAATACAAAATAATGACGATTATTTCGAGCAGTTATAGCCTGAAGTTTGTGGAGTGAACAAATAAATCCCAAACTTCGTGTAACAAGAATTGTCCAAAAGAAACAGGAAAATGCTTTCATCTCTTTTAAGTTATTCTTTTTAATTTGCGGGTATTCCTTCCTTTTTTTCCATTCAATTATCTTGGGATATTTCGGGTCACGAGAGGTAATTTTTTTGGACGTAAGTCAGACGTCTCACAGAAAAATATCCCTTTATTTGAATCTCTGCTAGCAGATGACCCTTGAGAAAGTCTATAAGGCCAGATTCTGTTTACTTCTTTTTTTAAAATTAAACTTAAGGATTACTTTGTGTTTCTTGTCTTAAAGAATTAATGTCTTTTAAGGCATTCTAATACAAGATCTAACTTTACTTTTTACCAACCGTAGGGTTAATATTCTTCATATTCCTGTCGTCACTCAATACCAATTTCATCGCTCATCACGCCTGAGACAGGAGAGAAAAACTATCTGCTCTGAAATCAGCGTAAAGACATATTAATCCCAAAATTGAAAAGAATTCCTAATAGTTTAGTGAGACAACAGTTAGTTATAATAATCCGTACACAGAGGAAAATTTCTGGTGATACAGTATATATACTGACCCTAAGGAAAAGGTAAGAAATTAAACCTCAATTATATGAGATGTTGAGTTTTGGAAAAGAGGAAAAAAGGACCTGAACTAACCGTTATAAAATAGATTGGAATGGCATTTTCAATCGCGCTCAACCGCTTTTTCTTTGTTAAAACTCTCTCAATTGCAGCATTTATTCTTATAATTTCAACTCATAAATATTCGGGAACAACAGGGATATAAAGTGAATTAGAATTAGAGCATAGTGATGTTTTTAAAAGTCATCCTCAAAGTTAAGCATGCGAAGTCAGCAGCACATTCCTGCATCATCCAAGGCATTCAGTATCTAACTTAATTTAACATTTAAAATAACAATAAGTAATACAGAGATAAAATACATTATACTGGCTTACTATCCCAAAGTACTTTTTGCGTTTTAAACAAATAGACAAATTTAAAACTAGTTAAATCACACTAATAATTTATATCAAAACTTTATACTCTATACAAGATACACTTTTCAAAATATTTACTGAGAATCATAACAATTACATGATTAAATAGAATGGAGCGGTTACAGATAATATATGAGAACATTAACATAATTATTATCAAAGCCTTTCTAGTTTCAACAAAGCCATTAAACTTAAGCAATTTTATATCTTGTCCGAATCTATACTTTAAATTAATTTAATGACAAAGGAAACAT
>BGPR01022000.1:340-25847 GCA_013235015.1 Araneus ventricosus | reverse complement strand
AAATTAATTTTTATTCTTAATGAAAAGATTTGCTTTTCTGGAGTGTCTATTATTAGTGTTATGAAATAATTTGCAAATCCCATAGTAAAAATGAAGAAAATTATTGTGTCGTAAAAAGTACGACACGCACCTGCTTGTGTAAAAAATTATAACACGCCCGCTGGAAGGTTAAAATATTTTTATATTTCATATACTATATTCCGTAATTCTTAAATTCTCAGATACAAACATTTATGTTCATAGATGAAAATAGCTCGATTTCTGAGCTACGCCATCGAGTTAGTTACTTTCGTTTCCAGTGTAGATGAGACAGATACAAAAATAATTTAGATAATTTCGTTCTTTCCCTAATGTGGCAGCATAGTGTATATTGTATCTAGTTCCTTCTGCGTGATCTGATTCCCAAGTTGCCTTTTCATCACATCCTGAGCCCTCATTGAGAAACAAAATCTGAGAAGGAAAGACGTCTCACAGTCTGGATCCTAACCAATCTCATTATCTCTGTGATGATATGGGAAATGGAAATGAGAGAAACTTGATGTAAGACTTCTGTGATGGACACTGATTGAAAGAAGGCTTTGATGTATGTACATTTAATTAATTAAAAGCATTTAGTAATGAGTTCAGAAAATTATTCTAGTAGCAGACAATCCAATAATGATTTTTGTATAATAATTCTTATATGTACGCTTATTACCCCTTTCCGGGCCTGTGGTTCTATTTGGCAACACCAGGGTAACGTCGTTACTATGCGTTTTCGCTTTCAATTTGGGGTAGAGAGGGTAAAATGGGGTGTGGATGTAACCTAACCCAATTTCAAATGATTAACGACCGACCGAATTTATTTTAATTAATTAATTGAGAAATTTATTATTCTGTAATAATTGAAAATTTTAAGTAAGAAGGTTTTCTAAATTATATTTTTTTCCAACTTATT
The DNA here is from genome assembly GCA_013235015.1 of Araneus ventricosus. Taxonomy (NCBI): domain Eukaryota; kingdom Metazoa; phylum Arthropoda; class Arachnida; order Araneae; family Araneidae; genus Araneus; species Araneus ventricosus. Next base: position 24,910 of record BGPR01022000.1, on the reverse strand, counting down.
AGAATTTGAGCCGGAAAAGGTTAAAAGTACAAATATGAAAATTGCAACCCATCAAATTAAGTGAATTCTTTTCTTTCAACTTTATTTATTAAATTTTTTGGGCACAAGGACACTTTGGAGTCGAAGTTCATTCGTTTCATGCATAATTAGATGATGATAACGGAGAGGAAACCGCAACGTATCTTGACAATTTCCAATTAACATATTGCCCATGCTTAGTCAACTGATATTTACAATTCACCAGATCGATATTCATCATAGATCTTTGGTCCATAAAAATACGGAAACATTCACCACTGTTTTCGTGCACGAAGCACATGGGCAGGAAATGGTGAATGCCCGTCGAAATCAAACTAGCCGCAAAGACCACAACCACTCTCACAGGCCTGACGCCCGACGCAACCAGTGCGAAGAAGTCCGACCCGAAGGCATTGACCCTATAGGCAGTCATGTCGAAACAATCGTGTGCCTGTAGTCATCATTCTCTGTCCTGGAGCCGTCGTGTTAGCTCGGAGCTGTGGCCACAGAAAGCCCGAAGACCTCCACCACAGGACCCCTTCTATGCCCCAGCGGACAGAGTAATCCACTCCTTGATATCTAGCGCCTCGGAAATGCCACGACTTCTCCCTGGCAATCGAGAGGCTAGTCCCGGACAAGTCCGAAACTATATTGAGCATCATGCTGTCTGAAACCACTTCCACCAAACTCTGTCTTGGCTGTGGTTTCGCCAGATAGATCTTTGGTACAATCGGGTCTTTGATCTAGATTCCTCCACTTCTTATCTGAAACTCTGCCATGAAACTACATAACAGCTCCATGATTTTCTTCTTTTCAAAGCATAAGTGGAAAGTTTCGACGTTAATGTACAAAAATGTACAACTCAGATTTGATTATGATCTTGAATAATTTATGGATGTCAGTTTAAAAGTTTAAGTTGTGAAAAATTCGAAACACAATACTACAGACCTAGAGAATGGGACCACTGCTAATAAAATGCTTTAGATTTTAATATTTTATTCCTATGCATTTTAGATTATGGACAAAAAACGCTCAAATCTGTGAATATTATTATTGAAAAGACGAAAACCGTCAAAAGTTATTGAAATATTTGGATTATTAATGAGAATGGATTAATTTTGATAATTCAAAAGATGTTTTAAAATATACGGAGAAAGAAGAACGCATGAAAATATTGTGTGAACTTCAGAATTTAAAAGAGATTTCAAGATCCTTTTCCCCTGAAAATGATTCATGTCTTCAAGTCTTGTAAACAAAATTTTGGATAAAAGATAGTATAATGAAATCTCAAGTATTCCACATAGATGACGTTGGTTGATATGGTGGATGGATGATGGGTATATTGGATAAATAAAAATGTTATGTAATTGGAAGATGAAAACGGGAATATTTGCTATGCGAAATGTCTTAGAAATAAATTAAATATAAAATATTTGATATATACTGCATTTCTGCATCATAATAGAAGTTATACAACAAAAATACTAATAATCTAGACTTAACTGTAGAAACGTAAATCAGCATGAAATTGAACTGTGGCGACAAAACAGAAAAGAGCATATTAGTGATGATATGATATTTCTCTACAGGTCTATGTTTTCTAGCTGCTATATCAAGCTATCTCATGAAAAGCATCACGTCCGTACTCTCTTGCTGTTCAATGTATTTCAAGGCCATTCTTACGATTCATTTCATCACTGACATCTGTCGACTGTTCTTCAAGCTGGTCCATTGAACAACCAATTCGAAAAGAAATGTTAACAACGGCAGTAACTACCACAACGGTCTAATCGGCTAGGAGGCTGCAGGAACACTAACTTCAAGGCAGTCTGGTGTCCACTTAACCTTGACAACTAGCAAAACAAACACTCGCCTAACAATAGTGAAACCTACGGAATGTTTTTAGATTGCGCAGATGTTTAGTTTTCTAAGAACTGATGTCGGTTAAAATGGAACGTCAAATAACGTGACTCTCTTGTATATAAATATTTTTTTTAATGTATCAGAAAATAAAAATATTGCCATAAAATATGAAAAAAACATTTTAATATACTCTAGTGTTTAACCCCTTCCGTCTCGCTCCTGTCAAAATCACGGGGTGAGGTTTCGCATTATATTTCTCGTATTTCCGGGTAGGAGTTTCCAAAAGAAACGCACCAAAAAGATTGAAAACAATCCATTTCTTATAACACGAAAATTTCATTCATTATTTTACTCACCAGATGGCAGTAGCAGACTATTTATGATGTAATTGAAGACAGTTGCTTGTCACAATAACTCTGATTGTTGGTTTTTCTGAAAAATTAAATTTTCTTAATTTCAATCAAAAAATTCCAAAAATTAAAAATGAATACATATATCGTTCATATATTCATTTTTATACAATTTTTTTGAATAAAAAATAGGCACTTTTTTGCTGTTTTCTTGAAAATTATGCGATCCTTAATGGGTTAATAATATCTATTTTCTTCAGAAATTCTAAATTCAAGCTATTTTTCACTCAGTATATTAGCTTCTTTACTTAACAGGCTCGATTCGATTACTAAAAACATTAAGATATATTACACGACAGGGCATCATTAATAACCTTGATTCACTTCACTCTACAGGATAATTCATTAACTGCAAACACTGATAATTAATAGGTTACCTAAATAGCTAATCCAATACTGAATAGTTAAATATTAAATGAGTTACCAAAAACATACATCACAATGCATACAATCTTCGAATCATCCATTACACCAACACAGACTTGACAATAGATCATTATCTTTCATGTTCGAAGAAGAAAGAAAAACGTTTTTTCCCCTCAGAAAGATTAGCTCTTGAAGGGAAAAAAACGAGCTTAACATTTAATTTCACTCGATAGAGGTTAGAAAAAAAACGAGTAGAAAAGAAAATGCTCAACTTTTGATCGATAGGTCTTCACTTCAAATGACTTCCAAAAAAGAGAGGTTGTATCGAAAAATGATGTAAAAAATTCCAAGAGTAGATAGAATCATTATTTTGACTGTCAGATACTGCTTTAACTAATGTGTTTTCGATATTTCCGTGATTTGGTCAAATCTTTCTGATGATCTTTATTTGCAAAATTAAACAATGCATTCTTTGTTTTTGGTACCATTTTTCAATCCTCACTTTGTTAAAAAAAAGTGGAATGGAAAATCTGAAGGAAGAAAAAATTATATCAAAGTGACATCTGAAAAATTTGTTTTGATCAGTTCAGTGAGGACTAGAGATATATCTTTTTGGTTTCTTGGAAAGAATGTTTTAGATAAAGGAGAGAGGTATTGCTAGGGGATCAGGCAGAAATATATATTTGCAATCAAAGAATAAAATATTATTTGATGATCACATATAGTGATATATTCATAACTGAAGGAACTGAGATAATTGATGATCTCAGATAATGAAATGAATTATCTGAATCATTTGATGATATCATAAAGTGAAACTTGATTAATTCGAAAATAAAGGGGTTACAATAAAAAAATTCGATTCATGAAAAATTTGTCCATAATTGGCAGTCAAAATTTATTTTTAATGTTTAAATAATTCAAATAAAATAAATTTGTTGTGATCAGTAGGTGAAGCTTCGAGATATATCTTTTTTATTTCTTGGAAAGAATGTTTTAGATAAAGGAGAGAGATATTGGTAGGGAATCAGGCAGAAATATATATTTGTAATTAAAGAATAAAATATTATTTGATGATCTCATATAGAGAACTGAATGAAATGAGCTAGTTGATGATATCAGACAATGAACAGAATGACCTGGATTATTTGATGATCTTATATAATGAACTGAATGATATGAGTTATTTGATAATATCATATAATGAACTCCATAATCTGAATTATTTGATGATCCTACATAATGAACTGAATTATCTAAAATATTTGATGATCCCATACAATAAACTGAATAACTGAATGATCTGAATCATTTGATGATCTCATATGGTGAAACTTGATTAATTCGAAACTGACAGGACTACAATAAAACTCCATTTTAAAGAAAATTGTGTCTATAAATTGTAGTAAAGTTTTATTTTTAATATCTAACAATTTTCATAAAGAATATATAATTAATAAATAAAGTAATAAATAAGTGATTTAATTAAAAAATAATAATTATTATAATCAAAATGTTTTACGATCTTCAAAATAATAATTTCAATAAATAAGACATTATAGCACTTGGAATACATTAATTGTGCAATGAAACTTCAAAATAGAATATACAATTCATAACTAACAATCTTGAAGGCTTTTATTAATTGAGAATATTTATAGCTCTTTTATTTAAATAAAATGTATGACAAGTCCTCGCGTGATTTAATGTCCGTAAAATTTTATTTACTTGCGATCACTGGCGACAAAAAGGGCGTATTTAGCTAAGAAAAACAATTCCGAAATACTAACTTCTTTATTTTTACAATGTTAAGTTTTGGATTCGAGTTAACAAAATTAAATTAGAATTAAAGACTTATTTAACATTATGTTACTATAAAATTCAAGGGACCAAAGAAAAAATGCAAATAATCGACAAATGTGAATTAAAGGTGATTGAACTAGACAAGTTCCGTTGTATAATTGTAAACCATGTCATATGTCGCCGTATTTTGCGGTAGTTCACCGAAAACATTTGTTGGCATGAAATAGCAATGGGATTATTTTATACAATCTTTAAAAATAATTGTTAACATTTAATTTACTCACATTGGTCAGAAGATAACGGGTTCGTGCCCTGATACATTTAGAAATTTATTATTCCTCGTAAAAGATTCGAACGAATGGAGTCACTGTCCATTAGCATTTTTCAGCTGAAAAAAGTGCGGTCGTCATCTTTTCATGAAGTAGAGTTTCTGAAATCGGATTGCATTATAATTTCTAAAAAGTAGCCTTTCACAGAAATGATGATGTGGTTTTTCTCCTGTAATGAGTAATAAAATAATAAATGTAATTTAACATCTGTTAACGATTATATGTATTGTAACATACTGTTCAGCAACGGATTCCGAGACTATCACTTTTCGCCGATTTTACACCGGAAAGGGGTATCAGGCTAAGAATCATATGAGCACATTTCCGGATTCTTTGTTAGATCATGCTCAGTAAAATGTACCTTTCATTTTATTCAACCTTCCATTCTTCACTTTCCCCCTATTTTGATGAAAATATCTCCGCCCGGCGCATGCGCAAAAGCGCAGAGGGATTCCGAATCCATTGCTAAACAATATCTCACAATACACCTTGATATGCTAGAATACTAACAATTCCATGATTCAGTCTTCTTATCCAGAAATGTCTTCGTATTATTTACTTCATTTATGAACGTTAGTGTGATGATTTAAACTGATATTGTAAATTAAATTCCCCAGTTTTAATTTTTACATACAATTAAGTTTTACAATTTTCAAATTCTTCAATTTCACATCAACTATCTGCATTTACATTTGTTTTACATGGATGATATTGAAAATTGCATTTTTTATTAAATTATTACTTAAGGTTTTTTCTGTGTGTACTAAATAATCTGGATGAAAGTATTCATACATGCTGTTTTCCTAACATGACTGAAACACTGCCGTAAAATTAAGATATAAATTTGCAAATCAAGAAATATTGAATAATGAAGTATTGATGAGTTTGTTCTTGCGTCGTTTATTCCAACCTATTCACTATCTTTGAATGCAATATTTCGTTGACTTCATATTCTTCAGATTGATATGGTATCAACGTGAATAAAGGACGAAGCAGGTCAATTGTATCCAGGCAGACGTATCCATTTACTCTATCTATTGAGCGATTTTGAAGCTTGTCTCAAAAGATTATAATTACTCAGGAAATTTATTGACAGCGGAACATAATAACAAATGGCTTTGCATCATAAAACACAACCAAACTAAACTGGAATAAATGCTGAAGAGTTCAAGTGAACTAACTTTTCAGCGAGTTTTATCTACGTAAATTTAATAAAAACAGTTTCTAAAAACACACTTTTATGAGTAAAGTAAAATATCAACTTTTATCTATTTTAATTATATTTTACTTTTTAATTTATAATTTATTATTATAAATAGAAAGGAAGCTTAAAAAGTTTTTTCTAAAGTTTACTATCAGGTGGCGCCACTGGCATGAATTCAAAATTTAATTACATTTTTAAGGAAACTGGTTTATATAAAAATATAAAATAAAGACAAAAGAGAAATAAGAGCAATTTTTAAAAGAGCAATAAATAAAGCAGTAATTTATAAAAGGACAATTAATAAAAGAGCAAAAGTTTTTTTTTCCCTTTAAATTTTCCAATGCCAATAAAAAAACTTAAAAGAGATAAAGGTAAAAGTAGTAATCATATTATTGTGTTAGAGGAATTGCAAGAATTAAGTAATCTTGACCACAACTGGGAAAATATCAACACAATTAAACAGTATTTATTTAAGCTAAGGAACAATAGACTTAAATGGTTTATTAATCACAAATTCTAAGAATTAAAATTTATTAATACCAAAATAAAATTTATTTTCTTTGATCTTGTTAAATTTAAATTTGGAATAGCCATTAATAGTTTACTTTTTAAAGTTAGTAAATGTGAGATAAAGGATTTTTGTGTCTTCAATTTCCTTGATATTTTTTCGGAGAGTTACAGCTGCCTAAAATTTTCCATGACAGAAATGAATACTTCCCAGTTAATGACATCTCTGTAATATCAACTGCCTTTAAATACCCAATGACCCTTAAAAACAAGTCTGTAATTATAGTTTCTTTTTAAAAATTTGAATAAAATTGACATTAGACACTGCTATTGTAATGAAGAAGAAAATAGAAATTTCAGTGATAAAGATAGGGGACTTGCCCTTACAGGTAATTTAAAAATAGTTTCGTTCATTCGTTGATCTAAATTCAGAAAGGACCGTCAGGAGAATTTAAATTTGTATTATTACGATGAAAGTCATGATTTAAATAAATAATAGTGCGTTTTCACTCCCAAAATATTCTAAAAGACACAAAATACTTTAAACAATTTTATTCTTGATAAAATGATCTATAATTGAAATGAAAACACACAGGAACTCTTTCGGATAGTTCTTGACACGATGAAGTGCTTTTACAAAACAATGATTTACTTTACGAAATTTTAGCTGCATGAGTCTAAAGGAACTATTGCAATGGGAAAAAAAGGAATTACGAAACTGCCTTTCCCAGATTTTTTTTGCATCAAAATTATTTATGTTGTTAAGTCAGTGGTGCTGATGAATTCTGCACACGCACATATGCTTTTCAATCTTTTAACACTTTAACTTCTCAGTTTTTTTACCATACCCAGATAGCAATTTTAGTTTGCAGCAAAGTTGCAGCAAGCTTGCTCTGCAAATCTGCAAGTTTGCAACAAATTTGACATGACAAGAGTGCAAGCTTGAAACAAGTTTGCAGCACGTTAACGCAAGCTTCGAAGTCACCACACGTCAAAATCATTGCAAACTATAGCAAAAATAGAGTACGATCACAACCTCGGATTAGAACGCGCGACCTACCACTTCCTAACCTGACGCTCTAAACTACTCGGCCTGTTAAACTCTGAGAGGAGAAGATAGATTGCGCTAATACCGTTCATCTATACGATTTATTTTAAACTGTTTTCTTGATTTCATTAATTTTTTAAATTTTGAGTTGAGAATATGATGTGATGTCAAAGAGAGAGCGATTTTCGCTAATAACTACATTTTGCTAGTAGAATAAATTACGAAATTAGAGTTCAAAAGCAATTACTTTTTAAAATGGGACAAAATGTAATTTATTATTTTTCAACAAACATTGACTGTTTTTTAGGTTTAATTTTGTTTATAAACGTTAAAATTTAAACATTAAGAAAAAGGTGATATAGTTTTCTTTAAAGTGCGAGTTGTATATTTAGTAAAAAGTTTGAAATGTTTCAAAATATTTTTTTTATAAAAAAGTTAGTCTTTTCATAAATTATCATTGATTTATTGAATTAATAAAAAAGAAGGACGGTCTAGGAGATGATATTAAAAATCTTTTAAAAAAGAAAACAGAGATAAAATCATGTTTGCAGCAAACTTGTTTTGCAATCGTTGTGTGAAATTCGTCATGACATCTTCAGAGCAAACTTGCATTGCAACGAGGGGTATCGCTGGTTGTCTATTTTCGACGTAACAAGCCGAAAGCAAAGCTGTGGCAAACTTGTTCTGCAAGCGAGGGTGGCGATTCTGCCTCGTTATTTTGCAGCAGTTTCGCTACAACATCGACGCCTCAAATTTGCCATGACAAGATAATATCAAGTAAAAATCAAACTTGCTGCAAATGTACGTGCTATCTGAGTAGGCATTGCCAAGAAAGGCATATTTTTTGCTGCATAAATTGTTCTCCGGCGGAAAAAATACCTTCAAATAAGACCCGGATGGAAGGCATTTCATTGACATGGACAAGCTACGCCATCTGTTGCAAAACATTGATAGTGTTGCTACGAGAATAGAAAAAAAGGGGGAAAACCGGAAAAGTAAAGGAAAAAGTATAGATGCAAATTCACTGCACGGGCAAGCCAGTTAGGACCAACTTTGTGTAGGCCGTACACCATGCGGTCCAACCAGTTAAAATTCACGTATCACTGGCCTACAGAATGAAGGCACGGCAAGTCTGAGTAACAAGTAACAGTGGTAGTAGCTTATATTCTCCTCCTGGGCATTTTTTTTATTAGATGTGCGCTCCAGTCAGGCTGGCTACTCGAGTCATTCCTTCAAGCGAAACATAATTGTGGTCCAATTTCTCCAGAAAGGCCCTAGAGGAAGGTAAGCTACCCTTTTTTATTGGAGTTATTAGCGAATAAATGAATAACTAAGCTAACCTTAAATTCATATTTAAAAGTAGAAAAGCTGTAGAAAAGAATCCGGCCTTAGAGACTTTATCAAGGGTTACCTCTAGACAGGGATTCAAAAATGGGATTTTTTTCTTTAAGAGATCTGACAAAACGTCTATAAAAAGACCTTTTGTAACCTGAAAAATCCCAAGAGAAATGGAAGACAATGGAAATATTACCCGCAAATGAAACTCCGACACACCAAAATAGTTACACTGAAAAAAAATGTGATTATGTCCGACTTAAATCTCATATACTAATTAGGTAGCTTGCAACAGAAGAAAATGCCCACCACGTTTATAACGATTCCTTGACTCATGGACTTGGGTAGATATTCTGGACCAAATGGGATTAGAACCACCAACAATGTTACACTGAAGCAAAAAATGTAGTCACCAGCAAAAAAATAACAGCAATTCCTAATTGCCCCTGTTCATTGCAAACTTCTGAATGGAGAACACGTGAGATAACAGACAAATGGGAATTATCTGTTTAAAGCCTTCCTCAGGAATTATATGGAACAGAAGAGAAATATTTTTAATTCTTGAAAAAGTAGTGGCAAATGTATCTGTCATTACATGTGAATCCACGGCAAAAAAAAAATGCGGGTATATCTTCAACACAGTCACGCCTGTAATTTGTGCGAAGCTTTTAGTAGGGTAACAAATTGACAAAAACTATACAAGTTGGAAAAGAAAATCTGTACTATAACTTAACAATAATATACTGAGGCATATTTTACCAAATTCGAAATTTCTTCGAACAAATCATCTAAAATAAATAAAAGCAATCATTTATGCGAAGATAAAATTTTTATTGTCATCGCTAAAATTATATAGCATGAAACTAAGGAATACAAAATGTGCGAAACCATCTTCTTTTTCAAAGTCCAGTTATAAAAGAGTATATTTTATTAGTTAAAAGGTTCGGGGAAGTGAATGCTACAGCATTCATTTTCATTGTATTGCATACTGGCATAAATAGCATTCAACTTTTCAATTCAGTTCAAACTTATAATAAATCGCCTATCTAATTTTGCAGCTATTCAAAATGTTTACTTTCCACGAACGTGTTGATAAAAATATCAGAAAATTTCAAGGTTTCACTAAACATATAATTTCACTCTATATTAATTTAGCTATATTAACTTCCCGTTTGGAAGCAAAACGAGGGCTATTTTTGGACGGACCTCGTAATTTTGAACCGTGTCAAATGACGAGGGCGACACCTGCGCCGGCGTAGCCTTCTCTAAAATTCCCAACCACCCCATTGGGAGTATGTTTGACCCACAGCAACATATTTAGCGTACATCAAGTGCACATACAAGACAGATCTTCAGTGGAATCGGGTTCAAACTCGGAACCCTACGATCCTGAAACGACACATTAATACTTTCCACCGCAGCCAGTATTAAAGTCCATAAATGCAGCTTTGTTCTTAAAAATATCATTAGCAATACTTTATTAACAATTACCATTATATAAAATATAACGTCTTTCTTCCTTGCGGTAGAATTTTATTTTCATCTCAGCAAGTTTCAAGCACCAAAAGAAGACACATTAGACTCTTTCTACTTTTTTCCCTACCCACTTTTTTCCTTAAAACCATTAATTCAGAAGAACAAGTTTTTTCCACCAACACCGCTTCTTAATTCAACCTTCTTAACAGCACAGGTGCGAGAACCACTCTCCAAAGATTAAGTCGCCCCAGCCACATTACGGCCAATACCGTCTTAACTTCCAGCAAAAGTTACTGCTCGCATTATTTACCCAGCTGAAACAAGGGCCCAGTAGCCTCTGATCTATTATGAGATAGGCCTGGGGGCCGACAGGGCCAGAAAAATTGAAGGGCCCTACTTTCAAAGGAGTGCGAGGGGTGGGTATGACTTAGGAACAACGTAGGTGATTACTCGGAAAGTCATGAAAGTTGAATAATTGTCCCTCGAGGCAAGAAAGAGGCTACACCGACACGCCCCCTTGTGGTCAGCATCCGAACTTGCTCTTTGGCCTTCTTGGCGGAGATCAATGAAAACTGGAGCCAAGATTTTCCCGAAATTAGGGGGGCGTCATTAATTACCGCCTTTGGTTTACGGAACCTGCAGATTAACTTAATGTGTTTGGCGAAGAAAAAAAAGGAGGTCAGACTTTGGTAAAAGGTGTTAAGCTGAGTCGAGATGTATAACCCATGAATTTTATGTGTGCGTTATTTACCGTGGCACTTACACTGAAATATCCTTTTTATTACAGTTCTTTGTGCTGTTCCAGGCAGCCATTTTTCTTTCTCAATTGATGCTTGAGTAAAAAATAATGTTGGAGACTTTGTTTTCGGAATCGTGGTCTTTTTCCGTCGTATATATAAAGAAAAGTGCCCGAGGGAAACTATAGCACGGAAATAGAATATTTCTGCAGAGTTTGGTGAAGTTTTAGAGAGTATGTTGTATGTATGAGGCACATATAGAGTAAAAGAAATGGCTAGATCAGAATGGAAAAGAATTTAATTGTATGCATCATTAAACTAATGTGACGGGAGTACAACATATGGAAAAAAATTCAAAAAATTACTTAGAAGATAATAGAAAGGCCTCTATTTTTATTTTGATTATTTTAAATAACATTAGTTTCACAAGAATCACTCAAATAAAATGAGTTTCAAGATTTATATTTATTATACACTTTTGTTTGACCTGAATTGTTTGATATTTGAAAAGACTGAATTTTGTAATTAGTTTTTTCATTTATTTTCTTTATGTTTAGTTTAGTTTAAATATATTTACGTCTCGCTGAAGCAACATGAGAGCTATTTTTGGACGAAATGCGTACTTCCAGATGACGAGGACGACTGCTGAGCTGGCACATTTTCTTTGCCATACCAACGGGAAGGCGTTTGGCCACTACGCTTGATTGAGCGTGTTATAGTCCTCATCCAACAATAGAAGCGGGTATAGTCCTCATCCATCAATAGAAGCGGGTATAGTCCTCATCCATCAATCTTCGATAGAAGCGGGTTTGGGACCTGGGAACCTTCGAGCCACGAAGTTGAGACCTTACCACTAGGACACCGTGGCCCACTTCTTTTGCGCACCAGATATTTGAAATCGCGTACACGTGCGTATACTGGATGATAATACACTATTTTAATATTTTCAGAATTTAATTACCCGATAATCTATTAATTTAATCAAATTTTTATTCAAGTGCCTGGATCTAGTGCCTTTTGATTCCACACCTGGTAATTTATTTTAGCAAAAATTAAATTCAAAATTCCGTGATGTTTATAATGATGGATTATAAATTAAAAACTGAAAATTAGGATGCATTTAAAATAAGAAAATCTGTATTTTCGTACCTTTATAAAGTGTGTTTATTTAATTATTTTTTTGCTTAATTAATATATTGTAAAGAAATGTTAACTTAAAACCGTCCAAAACTCTGGTCACCTTATTGTTTAACCATTATATTACGGGCTGAACACAACCTCAAATATCTTCTCAAGACAGGTATTTCAATAAGGAACAGGAAAAGGCGACCCTTTCTTTCTACCTAAGGCACTTTTCTACCTGAAATCTGAGATTAAGTCAGCTGATCTAAGCATCTGGCAAGACAACTGGGATAACGGAGAAACTGGCCGCAGTACACACGATATAGTGCCTAGGGTCTCAAACAAGCCAGTAGATGGAACAGAGAAGAGCTAATGTTCGTTACAGGACACGGGCCCTTCCCTTCATACCTTCATCTCTTCAATCTTCGAACACATGACAACTGCTCGTGCGGAGAAAAAGGCTATCCAATGCACTATGCCACAGAATGTCGGTTTACCCCCTCTCCTGGAATTTCTAAACTCCAAGAGTGTCACTTAAATGACAGTGGTTGAAAAGCATTCTCATGAATAACATATCAAGAACCCGACTTCGACTCCTAATGCGCTTCATATGTGATGAGAAATTGTAGAGGATAATCACAAAGAACGCATACACCCAAACTGACACGCACTTCCGTCTACTTTTGACTCTTCTTTTTTTCAGCTATGTATTTTTATTTTTTCTATTTTGTTTTGTTTTCTATGTTGCTCTGTCCAATGTATGTTTTTTTCATTATTATTTGTTTTTGTACCTGTTATTTGTTTTTGTCATTTCTAAAAAAAAAATTCACCTCCATCCACCCAAACCGGAAAGGAGCCAAATGGCTCTAAACACGGGGATGCAGGTGGTGTAATGTAATGTAATAAGGAACAGAAAACTCTTTTCCCCACGTGAAGTCATCATAGCAATAGATCTATGATCCTTTTCGACCACCCATGGGATTATATTTCTTAATTTAATTCGTTTGTAAAAACACTTTTCATCACTATTGGCACAATATATTTTACAATATCTCCAGGATGTTGCTACGATATTCTAAATACCACACAACGTCGTATAGATATCGTATGAATATTGCTGTGTATCTTGTGCTAAAAGGGATTGCATGCATGACGATTTATTAGTTCAAAGGAATGAACTAATAATAAATTATGTATATGATGATCAGATAACACACAGATTAGCTAAGAGATATGAGAGGGAATATATTTATATTATATTATATGTTTATATTATAAATATTTTTATCTTTTAGTACATAGATAGAAGTGTGTTTTCGGAAACATCTTGTATTAAATTTACTCTTTCAGAAGAGCATGGAACGGGTTTCAACTGATTTTGATGAAATACATAAAAGCGTGCATTTTTGTTTGAATAGGACAACTTCCTGAGAAACGTAAACATCTAGACATGGATGATATTATTGGTATTTTTTTTTTGCTATATATTCCTGTATTTCGTATCTTCCATATTTCTAATATCTGTAATTATCTTCCCGCATAAAGCAATTTAAAATTCAAGAAGAGCAATATTCCCTTAAATAATAAAAAGTGTTTTGGACTTCATGATTTCTTTTTTGAAATGAATTTTCAAACCTATTGAACTCTGGAGGATATTCAGAAACAACTTCTTTATTTTAAAAATAATGATGCGCGTTGTAACAAAAATAACAATAAAAATACATACATTATAACAATTTATCAGCAAGCTTTAAGTAACGGTAGCAAACCAGAAATAATCTAAAAACCATTAAAACCTGTAAAACTATTATAAATGATTGCTACACTGAGCAGACATATAAAAATAAAATACTGTTTTACCAGAGTTTATCTTGCTTTTTCCAATTTAACCACCGTCTTTTTCCGATTGACTAAAACTGACTCGCTTCAGGGCATTCTGTTGAGTTTTCACCCTGATATTTTTACAATGACTTTTTGATGAAACTTTATTTCAAAAACACTTCAGATAAAAAGAGAACCCAATAAATAACAAGAAATCGGCAACGCATTTTCAAGGATCATTTGATTTCAATTGGAAATACTTTTTAGCCATAAAATGCCAGGCCGACTGAATATGTGATTGAATTACCTTTTTGCAAATGATTTAATTAGAATTTAATACTGAATTTTATCACTCAGTCAGTATCTCCTTTCCATGAAAAACAAATTATTTTTCGCTGCGGAAAGTTCAGGTATCAATTAAAAAGAATTAAATACATGTTATTCAAATTTATATGATTCAATTAACACATTGGCAAGCGTACCGTGACGCTCTTTGTTGCCTTTCTCTGAGATAGAAAGCAGCTCGACTCGCTTATCTTTCCTTCTACCAGGTAGGCCAAGAGTTCCTAGACGCTCTGCACCTACGAGAAAGACAACAAAGAGCGTCCCAGCACGCTCGCACTAGTAAATGTATTAAAATACGGCCTGGAAATTAAAAAGGAGTGCAGGAAATGTACGGAATGTGAAGGAAACAACTGTAAATAAAAAAAAGCAGTTATGAAATCGAATCTGTGAGATAGCATTAAATGCATTTTGATAATATCAAGTCTTTATTACTACTATAATAGCACAGACCTGTCTCTCACTGATCCGGTAACGCTCTGACGTAACCAACAGTAAAATTCGCGACATAGCACTGCGAGACGTTAAACAGCATTATTTCATTGTTAAAGAACCTAATTTTCAGTAATTTTAAATTTAAAAGAGTAATTGTTGTTCTAATTTCAAATTTAATAGTTCTAAATAGTGAAATAAAATTTTCTATCGATTGATATAAAATTTATCTCGCTATGATCTATAGTTCCCGAGAAATTTTAAATTATATTAATCATATATTTCGAATTCATTTCCGTTTTTTAATAGAAAGTAGTAAATCATGTCAGTGGTATATCATGCCCGTGTTATAGTTTGGACGCCACGATGCAACTGGTTATTTATTGCAATCGTGATGATATAATTTGGTAATATTTTTTGGCAACGTTAAAATTTACACAAACACATCTGAAGTACAAGGAAAATTGTTAAACAACGAAAAATGCTTCACACGGGATGTTGTTTACCAAGAGGTTTTTTAATAAAGAAATATATAAATAATATGCAAATAAAAAATATGTCCTGTCATAAAACATATATTTATTTTATTTGTTTTCAATCAATGTTAAACATTTATCTCGCATATATATCTATTTAAACACAAAGAGGCAATTTGCACCCTTCATACCATGATGGTTGATTTTCTAGTTCTTTAATAGTAAGCAACTCTTTTTATTTTGATAAGTTGAGAAGGAAGGTTTGTCTTTAGCCTTACGAATGCTAACGTATGGAGTTATCTTTCAAACGGAGAGATAAAATTGGACAGAGGAATAAAACTACCCACTAGTTTGTTAGAATACAGACAGATGAGTTCCAAGTGGGTAAAAGAAAGTCCCGAAAGTCGCAGCTAGGGGTAATTATGGCGCTGTTGTAGTTTACACAACTGAGAATTAGACAAATGAATAGCAAAGAAGAAATTAAAGTGCAAAACCGCTCTAATACAGCAAATGAACTGCCCCAAAGGGTTACAGAGATTAAATTACAGCTCACCATAGTTCTTTATTCAATAAAATTACTTCCTCGCCGAGGGCATGTGATGACCCTTCAATGTGACCACTCTTCTCGTGGACCACACATTGCATCCTGTAAACAAAATTCTCCATGTTCATTTTGTCCGGATTTAACCTCCTGCGATTTTTTCCTATGGAGTTATTTGAAGTCTAAGATCTATCCTGGCGGGGACCTTAAAGGGCAAAATATTACGGACTGTGCTGAGCATTCCTGGTGACATGTTACCTTCGACGAGACCCCGCCAAGGGTGGTCACACTGAAAGACGTCTAGTGCTATGGTGCATTGCAATTTTATCTCTGTAACCCTTTGGGGCAGTTCATTTCTTGTATTAACCCTCTGAGCCCTATCCCGCCTAAAACCGTCCCATTCGACAGAGGCCGGACTCAGGCGGTTTCGGGCACCTGAGTGAATTTTAGGGAGAAAAGTAGTTCCTTTCTTTGTTGACAATTGATCGACCAAACTTGGGTGTCGTCCTCCTGGAATTTCTGTAAAGAAAGAAAGGATTTCATTCTATTTTCGTGAACGAAAATTTACTTCAGTTTTTGAGGTGCTGGAATTCTCACTCTAGCCGGGCTCAGAGAGTTAAAGGGGTTTCGCACTGAAATTTCTTCTTTGTTATTCATTTACTTCATTCTCAGTTCTGTAGACTACAACAGCGCCACATTTTCCCCTATCGCCGACTTTCGGAACTATTTTCTTTAATTGCAGAATGTTTTTCACCATGTCGTCTTTAGTCTCCCTACGATATTTGGTGGCATTTGAGCTGATAGGTTGAGCTACAGATGGCTCTGAGATGTATTAGTTTATAACAAAATCACGCTGTGTATATATATATATACACTATATGCCCAAAAGTATCCGGACACTTGCAAATTTTCACATTTTTTAGAATTTCTCCATAATGGTTTAACCGACTGCCTTTAAACTTCGGACATGTAAAGAATAGACAATAACTCACATTTTACATTGAAGATTCGGTCCTGAGGGCAATTAGGGGACCGTCTACAAACTGATGAAGACAAAAACATTTTTGGCCCACCCCGCTTCACAGAATACTGATAACAAGATAAAACTTTCAGAAATGGTAGTGTTTAATGTGCATAATATTTACAGGAATTTTTGTAAACTCAGCGCAAATATTTGGGAAGATATAAAGGTTTTCTTAAAAAATCGCAAATTTTCTCACCTGTTTTTTGCTTATAACATGCAGAGTATTCTTTTATATTATACGAAACTTACAGAAAAGATGACAATATGTTAGAGAAGCATTTGTGTGAAACTTTGGAAAAGAATTGTTGAATATTACAGGAATTATGAGCATTTTTAGCAAATATTGTTTTACTGCGCATGCGCGAAATATAGTGTAATTTTTCTTTCACAACTTTAAAGCCAGATATATAGGGCAACTTATATAAAAAAAATCAGTTCAATATCATTAGTATTCAGAAAGATATC
Organism: Araneus ventricosus; assembly: GCA_013235015.1. Taxonomy (NCBI): domain Eukaryota; kingdom Metazoa; phylum Arthropoda; class Arachnida; order Araneae; family Araneidae; genus Araneus; species Araneus ventricosus. The sequence goes on along the minus strand of BGPR01022000.1, from coordinate 7,591 downwards.
GGCATTACAACGAGCATAATTTTAGCTCCAGTCGAAGAGAAGCTAAAAGATGAGGGGTTGTACACAAATTGATATTTTTAAATTTTATATCTTTAAATAGTTATATTGAATTGTATAGTGGTTAGAATTTGCTGCATACCCATGAACACTTATCAATCACGTGCATAACTTAAATTCCAGCTCATTAGGCACTATAAATAACAAAAATTTTATTACTTTAATTATATTATTTTCATGATTATTAACAAGTTACATATTACAATTTTACGGCCAAACGATATTTTTAAATGTATTTATTTTATGCCCGAACGATTTTTTTATCTAATTAATTTCTTTTCTTTAAATATTTTAATAATTCTACATATATATATTTTTTTATTCGTTACGAATATTAGATGTGTTGATGGGTATTCAGCAAATTCTAACCACTATGCATTTTAATATAACTATTTAAAGATATAAGTTTAAAACATATCAATTTGTGTACAACCCCTCATCTTTTAGCTTCTCTTTGACTGGAGCTAAAATTATGCTCGTTGTAATGCCGATATCTTTCTGAATACTAATGATATTGAACTGAATTTTTTTATATAAGTTGCCCTATATATCTGGCTTTAAAGTTGTGAAAGAAAAATTACACTATATTTCGCGCATGCGCAGTAAAACACTATTTACTAAAAATGCTCATAATTCCTGTAATATTCAACAATTCTTTTCCAAAGTTTCACACAAATGCTTTTCTAACATATGGTCATCTTTTCTGTAAGTTTCGTATAATATAAGAGAATACTCTGCATGTTATAAGCAAAAAACAGGTGAGAAAATTTGCGATTTTTTAAGAAAACCTTTATATCTTCCCAAATATTTGCGCTGAGTTTACAAAAATTCCTGTAAATATTATGCACATAAAACATTACCATTTCTGAAAGTTTCATCTTGTTATCAGTATTCTGTGAAGCGGGGTGGGCCAAAAACTTTTTTGTCTTCATCAGTTTGTAGACGGTCCCCTAATTGCCCTCAGGACCGAATCTTCAATGTAAAATGTGAGTTATTGTCTATTCTTTACATGTCCGAAGTTTAAAGGCAGTCGGCTAAACCATTCCGGAGAAATTCTAAAAAATGTGAAAATCTGCAAGTGTCCGGATACTTTTGGGCATATAGTGTATATATATATATATATATATATATATATATAGAGAGAGAGAGAGAGAGAGAGAGAGAGAATAACTAGGTAATTCATGAAATACCTACTTATTGTAATAAATAAAGGATTCCACGCTTTAAACACGCGAAAATTAAAAACAATTCTACCTTTTATTAAATTAATAAAAGGTAGAATTAATTATTTTTATTTTTTTCTACTTTTTAATCTTTAATTTTAATTTGTTGAAGATTTTAATCTTTTAATTCATTATTATAAATATTATGGAATCTTTAAATCAATTTTTTCTCAAATTCACTACCAGATGGCGCAAATAGTACAAAAACTTCATTTAATTAATCCATTGCCACCGAGAATACTTATGGGTTCCAAACATCAAAACTCTAGCAAATCAAGAAGAGAGTTTACAATAGATTCCAAAATTCCATCTTTACAAATATGAACTAACTCAAGTTAAAGAAAAGTATATGGAAATGAATCCAAAACGAGTAAATAGAGATGAAGCAAAGAAAATATTTCTGAGCGGATTATTTGGCATTTCAAAATTTGTAACTAATGTAAAAAATGTTTTGTAAAAGTATCCATTTGAAGACTTATTAAAATATTTTTAAAAAAGAATTTAATTAAATAAAAAATCGTTTGGAACGAATCAAAATGTAATGGTAATTAATTGGCAACACCATATTTTAGTTTTGTTAACGTTGCCTAGCAACGAGGAAGAAAAATGTTTAAAAAGAATTCGATGTTATTTAATTTGTGTGATGTAGTTGTTTATAGTATGTAAATCTTTTGTTGAAAATATGTCTATTCTTTGTGTAAGTCGTAAATAAATGCGTTGTTCTGGAAGGAAGACGTGTATTTCACATAATGTTGGAAATTCAGTACAGCATAGTGAGTTAATAACACTAATATGTGTATTTCTTTTTATCTAAACAAACATTTAGAAGTTAAATATTAGTTAATTTTCTAAATTTTTATGACTCATAAAAGAAGCAAATATTTCAAACAGTTTATGATCATCATTAATTGATTATAACTGAATGCATCAATACTGATAATATATTTGATTCTTTTACCCTTTATATCCTGAATTAGTTTATTAGTGAATTTTAATTTTATTTTTGACACAATAAATAAGTTTTGGTCAAAGGAAAAAATGGTGAAGTAAAACCTCAGGAAGGAAAAATGCTTTTTAATTAATAAAAAAAATTTAATTAATAATTAAAATAAATTAGCGCCATCTGCTGCCTGTTATCCGAACCTTGTTGTCCTACTCTTCGTGTCCGTGTGAGAATTGTCACAAAAATGTTCATTGTATTAAAATATAAGGGAGATTAAAGCAATACTTTCAAGTACCGGCAAGATATATATGATTAAATTGATGTTTTATCTATAAGTGGTTGTAAAAATGATTGGATGAAAAGAATAAAATCTACTTCCTCGTAAAAAACTGAATATTTTTTAAAAATAATTTATAATGGACCACTATAAAATACGAAATTATCACTACTGGTTTGAAATTACAATATCACAATTTAACGTGCATAATCATTAGAATCTAAACTACTTTGGCATAAGTACGAGCAGTGCCATGAAAAATATCCATTCATCAATGCTGTGAAAGATATTTTAATATTTACCAACGTAGAACATATTATTTAAATTTCGCATAAATATGATTATGAGTGAAACGGGCGAAAGTTATTCTGAAAGGGCATAAATGAATTTTGGTTGATGGTAAAATCTCCAACATGGAAGAAGCGAGGAATTCATTTTTAGAACATCATATATCTACTTCAAAAATTATTTACTTAAAAGAGACAATTTCAACAACATTGCATTAATAACATCAAGCTACATTATTCGTATCGTAATATCATTTGAAGCCATTTGATGTCCTTAATATGATTTTACTGTGAATATTAATAAAACAATATTGACTTACATAAAAGTGGTCTCAAAGGAAGAGCAGTAATGGGTTTTAATTCTCTAATGGATTTTTGAAATATAAAGGAATTTCAAAATTTATTTCTACATGTTAAAATCCTCTTTGACATTATAACAGCAAAACCCAACTTTAAATAGTTTTATGATAAAATCAAGGGAGGTTATAAATAACATCATGTAGCATTGAAATTTCCAATTTATTACAAACTTTTCGATCAAGATTCCAAATTTCAGAATGTATTCAATGAGTTTTCAAGAATAAGTAGAATTTGCAGAATTTTCTTTTATGACTGTGCAGTCGAACTAATCTATTTGCATCTGTCTACCTCTTAGTCAAAGTTACTTTGTACCTTTCCAATTCATCATAGCTTTTCCGGAAAGCTAGAGATTAGTTCCAAGTGTTGTAAAATTCCCCATCATTAAAGGATGAGACAGGAACCATTTGTCAAATGTTAACCCCTCAGCTTCTTAATTTTCTAAGAAATCGGGACTTCTTCCTTGCTAAATACTCAATTTGTCTTGTTCTGAAATTAATTGATATTTCGGAGAAATATGTTCTGGTATTTACAGACGAAAATGCGGATCCCTCGGTAACCCTAACCAGGTATAATGGAAATGATCACGAAACCCATATCTCCTACAGGTCAAGCGAAGAAGCGATGTTTGTGTATCTATGTACCACCATCAACACTGCTGATATTCAGTCTCGTAATTGAAAAGGAATATAGTCATTGAACGTTATTATCCTAGTACCAGACAAATTTTGGGTTGAGGAATAAAAAATATGTAGCAGTGAGACTTGGAAGAACTCTAATTTGGAAGAGTATTACTCTGTTTTAGGAATCAGTATTTTAATAGAAACAACATTACGACTGTAATGAATTTTAAACATTGTACACATTATATTTCCAATGCGTTTTTCTTCGGTAATTTCAATCTTATGTAGGTACCAATTACTAGTGTTCCTTAAACAGTGATAGACTGTCGATACTATCGAAGCCAAGTCGATAGTATCGGGTTTTCGGAACTATCGACTGAAAAATTCGATAATATCGATAGTTTTCTCCCTGGCAATACCATCGATAGGCGCATTGTCAGTCGATATTTTTAAAACTATTGAATGGAACTACCGATAGTTTCAAAATTATCGAATGGAACTATCGATACTATAGATAGTTTCAAACCATCAACTGAAACAATCGACTGGGGCTATCGACTGGAAGAACACCTATCGATAGTATCGCCGGGAAGAAAACAGTCGATATTATCGATAGTTTTGAATCTATCGATACTATCTGTAGTTCAGTCGATAGCTTGAGAAAACTATTGACTGCACTATCGATAGTTGAAATATCGATGTTTAAGAAACACTGCCAGGTACAGATTAAGAACGTTAATTAGATGTATTAATGTCCAGTTTTGAAGTTATACGAGAAAGTAAGTATGTTGCTCCTTATTAGGAACCATGGTCATATGATATAGTTAAGGGGACATACGACCTTTAAATCTCGAAAATTTTCGATTTTTTGAAAAAAATATATATTATTCACCAGTCTGTTCTGAACAATTTAAAACAATCCGCATTAAAAAATTCCCATAATTATGAAAGTTATGAAGGAAAATAAATCAGCTGTTTAATGTAAACATTGAAAGTGCCACGCCCCCTTTTTTCGACGTAGTCGTCTGACAGAATGCTGCAAACAAGCCAAACGATTTATTCTTTTTAAAGAATTTATTTTTCCGTAACCTATGAGTAGAATACCTACAACTCAACTCTTCTCAAGTCTATTTACTATTTTGCCCGCCTTTACAAACCAGGTTTTCTTACGAATCGCTACAGCTTTGTGCTTTGTCCATAGGCATTGTGCTATTTGTATTGGAATTTTTTTTCCTTTTGATTGATTCTAAAGGATTATTTCAAATGAATCCTTTTACTGGTAAAAGGAAGTCTGGCCAGCGTCCAAAAAAGCGAAGATTTAACGGTAATCAACATTGTAAATCTGAAAATGTTTCGCAAGAATCTTCACATGTGTCTCCAAAAGGAATATCATCAACATCAGAGCCTGTACAAACAAGTGCTTCTCGAAGAAAGTTGGATTTGAAATCCTCATCTGTGCCTTTTACCAGCACATTTGAGGGTAACATTATTTTTGACAAAGCACTTTTGTTTTCATTTTAGAAGACAATTTGTGCTGCAAAGTTTGTACAGGCAGAGTAAGTATAAGTGATAAGAGAGTGGCTGGACTCTCTTCACTTATGTCAATTGAGTGCAATGCATGCAAGATTCAAGTCTCCACCAGGAATTCTAAATTATTGGGCCCAAAAAAGAACATTCCGGAAATAAACCGAAGAATCACTTATGCCATGCGTAGTGTTGGTCAAGGTTTAGAAGGGATGAAAACATTTTGTGGCATTATGGACTTATATCCACCTGTTTCACAAAATTCATACGAACTAATCTGCAGAAGAGTAAATGCCGCATCTAAGAATGTGGCAATTCAAAGCATGAAGAAAGCCGCTGACGAAGAGGTTGTGGCTGTAAACAGTACTGACATCACTGTGAGTGGTGATGGAACCTGGAAGACCAGAGGCCACACTTCCCAAATAGGTGTTTGCACCGTAATAGGCGCAGACACTGGGAAGGTCATAGATGTGGAGGTTCTGTCGAAGGCCTGCAAAGGTTGTAGTCGGTGGAAAGGTCCGCGTGTTGGTAGTGCGTTTAAGAAATGGCACGCCAGACACTCCCAAGTGTGTACAAAAAACCATATTGGTTCATCAGGTAAGATGGAAGGAGATGGAATGGTGAAACTGTTCCAACGTTCTGAAAGTGAAAGAGGTGTCCGTTACCTGAATTACATTGGTGACGGTGACTCCAGCACATTTTTATCCATCTCGGCATGTCATCCATATGGTGAAAATGTACCTCTTTCAAAAGTAGAATGTGTTGGACATGTCCAAAAACGAATGGGCTCTCGTCTCCGAAAATTGAAAAAAAAGTATGGCTCAAAGAAACTTTATGATAAAAAAACAATTTCAGGGAAAGGACGTCTAACGGATAATATAATTGATCAATTATCTGTTTTCTATGGCAATGCTATTCGACAGCATTCCAATTCTGTCAAAGACATGAGGAATGCTGTATGGGCCATATATTTTCACATGAGATCAACAGATAACGAGCCTCTGCATAGCTTCTGCCCAGCTGGTGAAACATCGTGGTGTAAGTACAACCAAGCAGTTTCAAAGGGAACTGCTGAAACCTTTCATCACAAAAATAGTTTGCCTCCGGCTGTTATGGATGCGATAAAACCAATCTTCAATTCTTTATCCCATCCTGAGCTACTAAACCGCTGCCTTGGAGCCTATACTCAAAACACAAATGAATCTCTGAACTCGGTGATTTGGCAGATTTGCCCCAAGATATCGGGCAGTGGTCGTAGGATTGCAGAAATTGCTGTCTACGAATCAGTTGTACGTTTTAATGAGGGACGCTTGGGCAGACTGGATATCATGAAAGAACTTGAATTGTGCATAAGTAATAATGCTATCAGTTCTCACAAGAAAGCTGACATCAGACGAATTAAACAGGGAGACAGAAGAGCCCAACAAAATACCATCGAAAAAAGGAGAGAAAGAAGGAGAGCGAAAGCGCTCGTTGATTCAAAATTGAGTAAAAAGGAAGGATTGACATACGAGGCTGGTGGATTTTAGACTTTGGTAAGTTACTATTTTAACATTTTTAAACCAAAAATGGTTTATTATATTTGTATAATTTATGAAGAAGTGGTTTTTGAGAGAAATATTTTTTTTATCGCGAGTTCAATTTTCCTTCAATACAAAAAATTTTATGATTGTATTCATGAGAAATTTTAATGAAATGTTTACTATAGCATTAGACATAACTTTAAATATACTTGAATATAAAATATTTTAAGTTCCAGTAAAAAATATCTTTAAAGCGCTATATCTCGAAATGGTTCTATTTGATATTACGAACTATATGTGTTTTCTTGATATAACGCGCATGATATCTGAAAAGCTAATCAATATTTTTACATAAAATTTTTAGTGAATGTATATTATAATATGTGTTACAAATTGAACCATACTTTTTTTTTCATTTTCTGTCTGCAGAAGTTTTG
>BGPR01021999.1:0-25847 GCA_013235015.1 Araneus ventricosus | reverse complement strand
TTTTATTGCAGTTTTTTTTTTTTTTCTGCTGTAGAGAAGGGGATTCTTTCGTTTCTGCTGCTGCACTGCGATTAACCAGATTTCTTTTGTAGCGCTCTTATTATATACAGTGGTGGACTGCCGAGGTTGCCAGCTTGCCAGATGGCAAGCGGGCCCCCTTAAACAGAAGACAATCTGGGCCCCCAGGAAATATGGGAGAGAAAAAAGAACTCTTTCTCTAAAGCAAATACATAAAATAGCCCTGTACCCAAGGTCCGTGTTTCTTATATAATATTTAACTTACGGAATTTAAAATCAAATAACTTTAAACATAGTTTCGTTATTTTAAACATAGAAAATTAAAGGGTGTTAAAAGGGATTTATTTTAAAAACGCGGAAAAATGAAATATATAATAAAAAAATTAATTAAATATATAATTATTAAATATTATAGATTTAAATTAATATAATTAAATATAAAAAATTAAATACATATAATTTATTAATGTAATTAATGTTACGATTATAGATATGTGTGGGCCCTCACTGACACCTGGCAACCACTATTTTCAGACCCAGTCCGCCACTGATTATATACGTTAGTTAACTCCATCTATCTCGCTGTCTATACTCTTGTAATTATCATCCATAATAAATTTATTGATTTAAACAAGATGTAAAGATTTAATTAAATATAATGTATAGAAGATTATTTTTGATAGTTATTCTAGCATTTGTGGCTACTTATATAAATTATTTTCTTGATTGAAACTAATAATCACATCCCTTTTTCAAAGTTGCGATACAATTATGAAAGAAAAAAACGTGCTATTTATTGAAAGTGTCAAACGATAACTTTACCCTTGGGTACTAAACTCAAAAGAAAAAGAAAGTAAATATTTGTCATCGAAATAAGAATTGTGCTTACAAATAAACACAGCGACAGAAACACAAAATTCTTCTCCATGCAAATAAACATTTGATAGAACTTAAAGAACAGTTACAATCATACTAAAATTATCACAAACACATTTTTTTAAATTCTCCATATTTTTAAATACAGTAAACATTTCTAGAATATTTTTTTCATTTGCTAGAAAATAAAAATATTTACATTTCATTTTTAATATGGGTCATTTCGTGCTGTGTTTAAAAATTAAACATACATCAATTATGCGAATATTTAATTCTTACTTATTTTTTGTGGACTCGAATGAATCTACCAAAACTGTAGAAGAATAAGTATACTCTCCCTATATTTATATATTTATAAAGAAAAGCGGAAACCTATGACATATTTATGAAAAGCATCATAATCGAGCTTATTTTAATTCTATATTTACTTGTTTAACATCATTATTTTCAGAATTTATCTAATTTCAGCGCAATACTTTTAAAATCTCAAAATTTGATTACATTTTAAAATTTTGAGTCAAAATGTAGCGAAATATTATTTAAACTTTTTGTTGCTGCATATAAACTTGGCATCAATGAATCGATGAAATTCGTTCAGATAATATTTTCTGAAGTTGTCACCATAAATAATCGAAATTACAAGATTATCAGTGTAATAATACTGGAGTTTCTAATTTACTCTGTGTTATACTGTTGTTTCATATAAGATTGACGTCCAGTTTTTAAGCTACACGAGGGCGGTTTTGGAACGGATTTCGTAATTTTATAATCTTTAAAAATACCATTCTCCAAACTCCCACTCCACACTAACGTGAGGATATTATTTTCTGCTATAACTAGCAAGCATTGACTCTAGAAATAGTTGAAATTTCAAGATAAAGGAACGTCAATGCTAGATTTCCAATTTACTCTTTGTCTACTCTCTGTTACAGCGTTGTTTTATATTAGATTATCATCAAGGTTTTAAGCTATACGAAGGCAGTTTTGGAACATACCTCGTAATTTTGAATGTTGACCAATGACGAGAACAAATGAGTTGTCACGCCATTCTCCAAACTTCCACTTCACACCAACGAATAGTGGGTCCAGTTTCGGTTTGTAGCTCGACATATATAGAAATTTCGAGGTAGGCAAATGGCTTTAATTTCTTGAGGTTAGGTAGAGAACCGCTTGGGACCCTGAAAGCCATAAATTGTTTTATATAAATACGCAGTCTAAGGAGGGTTCACGGAGGTTAAGGTTGAGTTGGGGAGAATCTTTCGAACACTTGAGTCTCGTTTCTGTGAGACTTCGGATTTCATTCTGTAAAGTCTTAACCCCTTCAGACCTGGTATCCGTTATACCGGACACCAACTTTGAACAGCTCCTATTAATTCAATAATTGACGAAACTGCATGCTGTTTTTTAATTTGATTCTCGATTTTCTTAGAAATATAATCGTTGAAGAATTTTTCGTTTTGGTATGGAATCATTTTAGTTTTTCCAAAAAAAATCGAGAAAATCATCGTCTTTCCCAAAATGAAGCTCGGTGGTGAATTTTATTTTTCAAGTAATTTCTTGTTTTTAATACTTTTTTACCATTTAAAAGGCTTCTACAATATTTTATTACCCTTTGACAACCATTTTAAAGTGAAATTTGTGTGATTTTTTTCTTTTTTTAGTTGAAATATTCGGTATTGTCCGAATGCCGCACATGGGATAACTTTTTTAATTTTTCATCTACAGGCTTGAAATTTTATTTATGCTTTAACCTTTGGAGTAGTACACAGTACGCCAAAGGAAGAAAAAAAATTCTAACTCCATTATTTCTAGAATCTCAAAATTTTATTACATTTTAAAGTTTTGAACCAACTTTTTCATCCACAACTAAAAGTTACTGCATGCAAATTTCGAATCAATGAAAATCATTTAGATAATATCGCTTCTGTAGTTTTCACAAGAAATAATCGAAATTACAAGATAAAAGAACATCAATGTAATCAGGGCTGTCTTATCCAATGGGCTTATTGGGCTAGAGCCCAGAGGCGACAATGACCCAAAGGCGCCAAATTTACTGCACTGATTTTATTTAGTATTTTAGTTCTGTACCAGAATTTAGTTTAGTTTAGTTATATTAACGTCCCGTTTTGAAGCAACATGATGGCTATTTTGGGATGGACCTGGTCATTTTGAACCGCGGTCAGATAACGAGGACAACACCTGAGCTGGCACCTCCCTCTCCAAACTTCTGCACCAAACCAAAGGGATCTGAACTAGAAATTATTCGATTATAATTTTAAATATGAAAAAGTTCAAATTTATATTATATGAACTTGAAGGCGTTAATCAGAGAGAACAAGTGACTTTTTTCTCTCTCTCTTTTTGGTATCAAATTATTTTATTTGGTAAGTATTTTCTTTATAGGTAGGTATTTTTTATTTTATTTTCCTGAAGGCCTCAGGCATTCAAATTCATAGTAACGATTCTGATGAGGCGCCAATTAACTCCAGCCCAGGGCTCTGAGATTTGTTAAGACGGCCCTGAATGTAATAATGTTGGAGTTTCGAGCTTAGTCTGTGTCTACTCTCTATTATTGCGTTGTATTATATTAGATAAACGTCAAGTTTTTAAGCTACAAGAGGGCGGTTGTTGAAAGGACCTCGTAATTTTAAATGCTGACCAGATGACGAGAACACCTGAGCTGTGACGCAATTCTCCAAACTTGCATTTCACACCAACGCATAGTAGTGCAGTTTTGGTTTGTAGAGCGAGATATATCAAAATTGCGAGCACGGCAAATGGGTATTTTCTTTGGGGGTCGTAGAGAACCGCTTGGGACCCTTAAAGCCATAAATTGTTTTTTAAACATGCAGTCTAGTTTAAGTGAGACTTCGGATTTCGTTCTGTAAAGTCTTACTTGCTCTTTATCTGTCTGATTTTATATTTTTTTATGTCTAATTCTGGGCCAGTTAAATGACCCCATTTGGTACAGGTTATTTTATTATTTTCCATACTTATACATTATTTTAAACGTCCTTTTTTCATTAAATTCTCAACTTTAAAGTGAATTTTAAAAATTTCAACACCTTGAGACTATTTTAAATCATCTCTGCAATCGATTTTCTTCTAAAATTCCTAAAAATTAGCACCGATAAGCCCTAACATTTTCATTAATTTTATTTTTTAATATCATCTATGTCAGAAAAAACAAACAAGAGTATATGATGCATCTTAAACGTCAGTTATTTATTTTTTTTATTAACAATGATTAAATGAAAAATAATGTATTTGCTGCTGCTTTTTAGAAAAAAGAGAGTTATTTTAGGAATAATAAAAAAAATTAAAATGCTATGTTTGGTTTCAAAATGATAAATAGCTGATAATGGAAACTAAAATGAAAGATTCAATTATTTATTGAATTTTTCTTTTCGCATAAATTAATCAAGGAACCAGGCATTTCTGATGAAAAGTTAGCAGATGTTTCAGCTCTAACAGCTTTTAAAAGTGTTAGTGATCACAAACTTCTTGTTGTTAAAACTGTTGTATTATTTTAAGATGTTACTAGACACACACACATTTTACTGGCTAGGTTCAGTTGATTTGGATAATGAACCTCAATACTTAAATTTGGCATGTCAGTACTCATGTTGTTTTTTTTAAACATTTTTCAGCATAAAATTTAGTGATATTAATACACGAGAAGTGAGTGACTAACTCTTCACTAAATCAAAAAAAGAGTGGCTGACTTGTAGTATGGCAATGTAAATAAATTAAGAATCGGAAGCTTCACTGGTGCTCTCTATGCAAAATCAACGGTGTTAAAAATTTTTATTCCATTGTAAGCGCTTCAAACCAGAAAAAGTAAATTATCCTCTTATCCTATTTTTAAGTTCTAGGATATTTCATTCTCAGCCCTAATAGCAATTGTTTATTTAATAAAAATTTGGTCAAAATTTTAATTTCTAAATTATGTATTATAGTATATGTTTCAGTAACTTTTTTGAAAAATATTCAGTTTCAGGATATTTATAAATTTGTTTTGGAATTGCCATTCAAAAGGAGTTTTTATAACCAAAAACCCAATTTTTAAGTATTTATAAATTTTATTTTGTATCACCATTAACAAATACTTATCTTTGCAAAATATCCAGTTTTGGGGTATTTATAAATTTTATGTTTTTCATTTTGAATCACCATTCACATACTTTTGTTAGAAAATACCCAGTTTTTAGGCATTGACCCAAAACATATTCACCTATGCACTGGGTATTTTCTTACTCCACATCACTAAGTAAAATATAGATTCAGACGATGCCTTTTAAAAATTAACATGCAATAAGAAAAGTTTTAACGATTCATTCAAGTTTAGAAAATCAAAAATTTAAGATTTAGATGAAATTAAAAATAGGTACATTTCAGGACCTCAATGACACTATCAGAAAAAGCATGTATTGCTAATTGTAATGCATGGCATGCATAAACCTGAAATAATTTATGTATATAAACAGTGTTTGCTTTGAATATCTATAATAAGCAAAAGTCATTATTACACAGAAAACAATGAGGTCAATTTTTAATCTATACTTATAAAAGGCAATGTTTGTGTTTTTAATAAATTGCATCATGTATAAGCGAAATGCGTGCAATCGAAGCTTATTTAAAAGAGCCTGAAGACTTTTTTATTTTGCATCATAGTATGGCGAAGAAAACCAAATATGCAATTTGAACGCCGTTTTATGAACCGATTGAAACAAAAATTGGTAGCGGATCTGTAACTAATGTTAGCTGACCTCACACCAATTTTTGTTTATCTAAGTCGTAGCGTTTAGGAGTTATTGTGTTAAAAAGTATGCTATTATACAGACCAACAGACAGTCAACCCTGTGACTGATTTGATCCAAAATTTGCTAAGGACCTACATTTCTGTTGATAAAACTGTATACCAAATTTTATTCATCTAACTATTTAAGTTTTAGACTTATCGTATTCACATGAACACGGACAGACAGACTTCCCGCGGACGGATTTGTACAAAATTTGAATAGAAACCTACAAATTGTGTGTAAAGATCAAATACCAAATTTCATCCCTCTCGGTCTAACCGTTTTTGAATTATCGAGTTCACAGACAGACATGATACCAAAATTGTGTTTTTCGGACTCGGGGAGGTCTAAAACGTGGAGATTCGTCAACATCTCGAGTTCGAATTTTTTGACGATTGCAAGAGTTTCTCCTTATATACTTCGTAAACGAAACAGTAAAAAAGTTGGCTTGCAAGTAAAGAATGGAATAAGGATATTAATTTTAATTTTTTATAAATGCTTTTACTGAAAATTGTAGCAATAAAACAGTTCGTAATTTTCTTTTATAATTTTGAATTTAATTATATAATTGAAATATGTTTCTTAACTGTTTCTGCTTATTTCTTTATTGATAATATTTAATGATATCAATTCAGATATGTGTCACGTTGTTAGCGAATCCTATGAAAATAAAATTATCAGCTTCGGGTTGTACTTTCAAGGAATTCAATTGAATGAAAAGACAGCATTAAAATGATTTGGAATTTAATTTGCTTTTATGTCGTAAATTAATTTTTTTTGTCAGAGTTAAATATTGTTGCATATTTAAGTCCTTTTTTTAACTCTCATTTATATTACAAGATTTTGAAAAGTATGCAGAACAGAAATACGTTTTAGATGGAAAAAAATGAAACAATAATATTTTGGATTTTAGACAGTCATGGTTCTAACTTATCAGAGATTATACACGTCTCTCCTTCCTGGCCTATCATCTATGCATCATATTTAATTCGATAGGATTAGTTTAGTTTAGTTATATTAACGTCCCGTTTTGAAGCAACACGAGGGCTATTTTGGGACGGACCTCGTAATTTTGAACCACGGTCAGATGACGAGGACGACACCTGAGCTGGCACCCCGTCTCCAAACTTCCACGCCACACCAACGGGAGGACGTTTAGCCACTACGTATTATTTAGCGCGCAACAGGTCCCATACACGACGGATCTTCAGTGGAATTGGGTTTCTTTATATATATTATGTGTGCTAATCCAGAATGAAAACGACACTTTTCTATTTCTTATAGGTTTTACTGACAATGTATGAAACGCCGGCATTCTATAGAATGCCGGGCATTTTTAAGCAAAGAATGAAATATGATAATTATTATATACTTTGCATAGGCATTGTATATAATACCCAGCCATCCTATAGAATGACAAATGCTACTTAGGCAAAGTTTGAAAAAAGATCATAAGGCTCTATTATTTACAAGACGTGCATTCCTCAAAAATGCAAATGTTATTTTGAAAAAATAAAAATGCCATAAAAAAATCTTTTATTCAAAATACGTAAAGTAAATTGAAGGTTACACATATTGAAGTTTTTGTCTTTTTTAGTAAAGAAAACAAAATAAAATTTGAACCTACATGTTACATCAAGGAAGGAAATAATTTTATTTTGATTTGCACTTAATTTTATTTCTTATAAAATCGAATGGACGATTTCTTTCATACTTTGCCTCTTTGTCATTTGGGTTTCAATAGAATGCCTAGGAAACGTGCGTGCCTTCCAGTTTTCTGCATTCTATATTCCGGCAACATGTAGATTGATTTGAACTTCCAATTTTCTTTAAAGTATTTTCTGTAAAGCATGGTTCTTTCAAGGCATAATTGCGACTCTTTTTATGTTAATAAATAATATACATATAAAAAAATTAAATTTAATTTAACTACGATAAAAAAATCTTCACATGGTGTCATGAAAACTTAAATTCAGCAACAAAATCTCATTAGAAACTTGATATTGTTCTTTTTTGTTCAGTATATATTTTAATTTTATTGTTCATACAAATTAAGCATATAAAATATTTGAAGTCCAAGCATACTGCCTGACGAAAGAAAAATGATAATTTATATGTAAGATTGTTTTAAATCACTTATTTTTACTTTAATAATTATATCTTATGATTATAATTATGGCTATTGTGAAATTCAAAATAGATAATTGAATTGCAGTGTATTTTGTTAACTTAAAAAAAGGAAAATTAAATAAATTTTAGCAAAAACTAAAAAAAAAATTATTTTAGACTCGAGTTCGAGTTGCAGATTTCCGGTCTCAAACATTTTATTTTGATAATTATAATTCTAAAAACGGCTTTTTACGAAAAAAAAAGTAGCCGAACCTGCCGTAAAGCATCCTACTATCATTTTGTTTGCGATAAGGAAACACGTTTAACAGTTTGTAACAGGAGCTTATTTACCCACCCCTCTTTGCTTATTCACACGTAAACGAAATTACCCATATACGATTACAACCACATAGTAATACGCATGCGCTCTGATGATATCGTCAACGTTATGTACAGAGAAAATTTTCTAAGATTCAGTCAAAGCGCATGCGTACAACGTTTTTTCAACTCTGAGAAGGCAATGCAGGGTAACAAGATACGTAGGCAAATCGCTTTCGCCGAGTTGCGATCAGCGACATCTAGTGTTGGAAGTCGACGTAAAAAACTTTTAGACGACCACGTTAAAAAAAGGGAAACTAAGAACCAATAGTTGTGGTGATTTTAAATAAAATCAAGAATTCTGGTTTAGCTGGGGGGGGGGGGGGGCGGCAGCCCGATAGCCACCCCTGGATTCACCACTGGCCTCATTGTATTTTGTTTATTTGATCCCATTAAGAAACACTTAAGAGAATTGAAATGCTAGTCCTTACTTTTCACTGTAAGTAAGTTAACTGTAATTTAAATGAATATAATTTTTGTATTTTTGTTTAATTTGGAAAATTAAAGAAAGAAATGCTTTGCCTTCTATCAAGATCTAAACAATGTAAATGATATGAATTTTTCATATTTTTTAGTGTTTTTCTTAAAATCTAGAAATTATTAGTTATAGTAATCCATTTTTTCGATCGTTATAGTAACCAATTCACTAAGAATATAATGCTTCTTTTGTTGTTTTTTAAAAATTTATGTCTTTCTTTAAGAATATTGTATTGATATGAGTTATTAAATGTTCTTCAAAAATCTTTTTTTCAGAGAATGAGTGGATTTGAAGACAATGAACCTTTAAAACCAACTAATGTTAAACCTAATCTGGCCAAGTTAATAATAGTCAAAGAAGCTGAGCTTCGACGTGGAGGAATTCTGGGATATGGCGCATTTGGAACAGTTTACAAAGTAATTAAGCAATTCTTTAATTCTGCCTTAAGCATTTTATTGTTGAAGTTTATATTTAATTTAACAATTTAATCATTTTTCTATTAACTATAATGATCATATTTGTTTTCCAGGGTGTGTGGGTACCTGAAGGAAAAAATATCAAAATTCCGGTGGCAATCAAAGTACTTCGTGAAGGCACTTGTCCAAGTGCAAGTAAAGACTTTCTTGAGGTATTTCATTATTTCATTAATTTCTTATATTTCATAGTTTTATCAAATGCTTTGCGAATTAATTATATCATATTGTCATTCCATG
The DNA here is from genome assembly GCA_013235015.1 of Araneus ventricosus. Lineage (NCBI taxonomy): Eukaryota > Metazoa > Arthropoda > Arachnida > Araneae > Araneidae > Araneus > Araneus ventricosus. Next base: position 16,473 of record BGPR01021999.1, on the reverse strand, counting down.
CTTATATATCGGATGAAAATTGTAGAATATGTTATTTGGTAAGATAAATATTTTTTAAATTAACAGTGTTTCCTTATTTCAAATATGAATTTTTTTGTTTGTTTGTTTAAAATTATTTGTTGCACTTTTAGGAGGCATATATCATGGCAAGTGTGGATCATCCCAATCTGTTGAAACTTCTGGCTGTTTGCATGGCTTCTCAGTCGATGCTCGTAACTCAACTGATGCCTTTGGGCTGTTTGCTGGATTATGTACGAAATAATAAGGACAAAATTGGTTCGAAACCATTGCTCAATTGGTGCGCTCAAATAGCTAGAGTAAGTTCTTATAATCTTCTCTTACAATTTTTTATACAGTTGATTTATATACTAAATAATTAATATATTCAAATAATTTTCTACAGAAGGTTTTTTTACCGATCTTAAGGATTGTTATGGTATCTAAGAACAAGGGAAAGGTGTGTTTGACCAGTTTGGTTTACATAGCATTAACCAAGACAGCATGTTAGGCCAAGTATCTTAATAGAGTGCATTCATTTCAATTGAATGTATCCTTGCAAAAACAGAATTTAAGAAAGATTCGTATAAAATTACTACATCGAGTAATAGATTTCGGTTTCGACGATCTCACAGAGGTCATGGAAAAAAAGATTTGTAAATTTTATAACGTAATGAATTTGAGTTTGGTGATCTCATAGAGATCATGTGGAAAAAAAGTTCGTTTATGTTTTCATGAAATAGATCTGAGTTACGGCAATCTTACAAAGGTTATGAAAAAAAATATATATATCGCAAACTTGTGCGAATGCAGTTTAACACCACATTATCACAAATTCAGCAACTAAACAGGTTTGTGAAACTACTAGTATGCTATATTTCATTATGATAGAAAATGAAACAAAATATTTTTTAAAATAAATTATCAAACTGTATTTTAAATAAGACATGAAAAAAAGTTGAGTTTTATATTTATTCTTAACATAGAATAATAGATAATAATATTGTCTTAATTTATTTGTGAATAATTATATTATATTTTTTATTTAAATGCTTTTTGCATTATAATGGCTCTCTCTAGAAAGATATGAATTTATATTTTATTTACTTCTCTTTAGGGTATGGCTCATCTTGAAGAACGCCGTATGGTGCATAGAGACCTTGCTTTGAGAAATGTGCTGCGTAAGTCATCTTACTGTTTCTTACATTTTTAAAAAATCTTAATCTTTCAGAAAGATTTTATTACAACTTAGCAAGATTACTCAGTGAATTTTTACCTCATGCAACTGTTTTCTCTTTTCAGTTCAAACTCCCGGATGCATTAAAATAACGGATTTTGGTTTGGCAAAACTCTTAGATATCAACGAAGAACAATATAAAGCTGCTGGTGGAAAGGTAAAAATGGATATCTTCACAATTAAAGTTTGTTAATCCTAATATATTTATCGACTTAAAAATTTCTTATATTAATTTTATCCATTATAGATGCCTATCAAATGGCTGGCTCTCGAATGCATTCAACATCGCATATTCACGCATAAAAGCGACGTTTGGGCTTTTGGTAATTATTGTTGAGAATAATCACACTTACTCTCTAGTTTGTTTTATCATTTGTATGTTAACCGTAACTGTATGTAGTTTACTTGTGCAGTTTGGCAATGCTTATTTCAAGCGTCACTAGTTGTCAGTTGCACACAGAGATGTAAGTGCACTGTCATGTGCGTGATTCAGTTATTTTTATCTTAATTAAACTTCTAACTAATTGTCATCGGCCTCTGATGTCATTTTATCTCTACAAGTATTAAGTTTCTTCTATTTTCTTCTTGTTTTTTGATGATAATTTTTTGCCTAGTGCATTAAAAATTCATGGTTTTTAATGTTAAATGTGGTTTTTACTTCAGAATGTACAGCGTTCTTAAAGAATATTAAGTCGCAGATCGTTGCAGTGATAAAATTTTATAATAGGTTATGTATATAAAGTGTGTTATGTAAAATAAACGATGTATCGAATCTAAAAATTACCTAATTAACTATCAATTTCTGAAAATAAATGCAATTGCAGTCATGGCCAATCTTATTGTTTCTACCCAATATACATAATTTAGATATAATTAAAATATGCACATGAAGTGAAGTCCGAGATTGAAATTTGATGTGATGCCGAGTGCAAAAGTTTTGAAAGTATTAAAAAAAATTTCCCGTTGTTGTAGAAACAACATTGTTAGACCAGAATTCGAAAATTTTAAGGGCATTCAATATTTTTTCCATGTATGCTTGTGAGTTTTTTAATGTTTTTTAAACCAATTGTCTCCAGATATATCAAACAATGGGATTTAAATCTATCTTTCGATTATTGCCTCTAATTATAGTTATCAGTTTGCAAAGAGAAACTAAGATTTTTATACATCTGCAGGTGTGACTGTCTGGGAATTGTTGACGTATGGTGGGAGACCATATGAAAATGTTCCAGCTAGAGAAGTTCCCGACTTGCTAGAAAAAGGAGAGCGTCTTCCACAGCCTTCCATTTGCACCATCGATGTTTATATGATTATGATAAAATGTAAGAATTTTTAATTATTATTTCAATGTTTTTTTTATTTCAAAATACTATTGTACAACTCCTAGGCATATTACCAGAAAATTAATCTAAGAATTTGAACTGTGCCAAATTTAAAGAAGATAACTTATATTTCTTTTAATTAGGAGCTAATATAAAATATATGATGGTAACAATTCATATGATTAAAAGAAAGCCGAAAAAAATTTATAATTATTTTAAGTGTCAGCTAAAAAAACTTAATTATTATGAAAAATATTTCAGAGAGGAAAAATTATTTTAGAGTTTATTCTTTCTCATGAGATACATGTCAAACCCACCACATTAAGTTAATTTTGGACGTCATTGCGCATATAGTAAAAGGAGATATGACCTGGCATTATGCATCATAGTGCAGTTACTTGAGGTCTTTTGAAATGAGTCCATTTTTTTTAAAGAGAAATATTGAGACCTTTTGTTTATCAAATGCAAGCAAACATGTTAGTGTAGGTTTATGCGCTATAATATTAATTTGAAAGGGCTACTTTGCTAATTTTTGTAATATTTCTTTTATTAGAGTCTAATAATTACATTACCTACCATTTGTTAGAATTTACATATTGAGTTATGAGAATTCATGACTCTTACATTGCATTTTAATTCCTCTGCTTGATCCGAAAATATTAGTTTTCACGGAACAAAGGAGGCCCGTAAGTTTTGGTGGCCCTGAGATCTTTGAGAATATCGGTGTAGGGGGCTGTCTTATTTAATATATAATGGGCCCTCTAGCTATCATGCAAGTTAACAATTGGGCCTGTCTGCAACTACATTGACCTACAACTTTTCTTACGAGTTTAAACTCTCAAAATTATTTTTTTTTCAGAAAATTTTCCTTTGACAGTTGTACTATAATAGATAATGGTCATTATATAAATTATAAGAGTATTAAGTATTTTTAATATTGTATTTTTGAGCGACTGATGAATCGCTATGTGTGATCATGTAAAAGATCCTTTGTTTGAATTTTGGGACGTTTTGTTGAAGATTGCAGTCATGGTCAGATTGAGAAATCTTTCTATTCTGGTTTTACGTGTTGCTTAACTTGACGGAAGATTGTTGGAAAATTTTACGAAAGTGTTTTTAGATGTTTCTAAGTCATGCCAGTTATGGGAATATTTCTCACAGAGCCAGTGGCATACCTACATAAAATGGTGCCTATGGAAAATACCGAGACTGTGCCCCCCCCTTTTTTTATTTTGAAATGTGATCCACATTTTCTTTTCGGAAACTTTATGCTGGGGAGTGCAAATGAACTTAAAAAATAACCTATAAAACATTTTTGAGTGGATAGGATTTACACATTACAAAATTTTAAACAAAATTTCGCTAAATTTGCACAGAAAATTTGGTGCGTTTTCACTTTAATCTCTTAAATATGGCTGAAATAAGAAAATCTAAGTTTTTTTTGTAAGAAATTTTTGATATATTGAAAAAATTTAAATAAAAAGTGCATTTCATTTATATCGTATTTGAAAAATAATGTAAAATGTGTACAAATCTCTTAAAACACACACACATGCGAATAAAAATGAAAAAAATTATATACATTACTTTTTTGCCCACAGACAGTAAATAAAAACTCTGAACAGTGAAAATCTTTTACTAATACTGATAAAATCATGCAAAAAGCCTTAGTGACTAATATATTTAATAATATTCATAATATAATTCATCATATAATTTCAGACATATCTTTAAATATATTGATCGAAATTTACAACTAATAAAATTTAATTCTGTTTTATCTAGCACCTTATGACAAAGTTAAAATTCATTGCATGAAATTAGGGGATACGCTATTGCAGGGGGGAAAAATACTGATTCAAACATGAATTAAATTTATAACTTTATTAATTTGTCTGACATATAAAATTGCACTTCCTTATTATTTTAGTAGGTATTTTTATGTGTATTTAAAAATAATACATTATTTCTGAAAAATTTGGAAGGCTTTAGGGTATCCGAAATCTGATAAATTAACCTTTCTGGCTTTTAATGAAGCGAAAGTTTTACAATACTTTAGTACTACAAATGTTTGTGCATGTGCTAAACATAAGGATTTAAAAAAAAAAAAAAAAACACCCTCATATTTTAAGTTGAGAATTGGTAGTTTAATGATTTGATAGTCAAGGCAAATTTTAATGTGTTTGTTAACAGTAAAATTAATCAATTACAGAAAACGCTTACGGCAGAAATTGAATTTCTCCCCTTTTTAAGTATTTGTTCTCTTTAATTATTAAAGAAACCGCTTTCATTTATCTTGATTTCAACGTCAATATGGACTGATAATTTTTACCATTAATTACAAAACTTTATGCGGTCTTTTCTCAGGGTGTGTCATAGTTTAAAGTATTTTTTGTTTGCGTTTGGCAGAACAACTGCATCTAGGTTTTGCGAAACAAAATTTAAAATAAACACTATCGCGTATTCATCATATAAATTATACAAATATTCAGTACTAAAAGCAATGTAAAGATAGTGAACTTACATCTTTTAAAGTTGCTGGAGTGCTCTTACACTACACAAAAAAATGGAAGTATGTTTTCCGTTCTTCACTCTTTGCTGAAAGTTGATTGAAAATAGGAATGAAACTTCTGCAAAACATTTATCACCATTTTCCGAAGAAACTGATATTCATGCAGTTTTAATTAGGCATACCTTGAAAAGACAAAAAAACCCCTGCAGAGATAATCCTTCCTAATCACCTTCCCTTATATCCCACCCTGCGAAGACTCAAATCTCTGGAAAGGACCCTCCTTTTAAATTAGCTTTTAATTACATTGATTTCAGTTTTTAAGAATCTTGAAAATGATAGCTACAAAAAAACCCTACTTTTCTTTTAAATACAACCAATTGATTCCTTAATTTTGTGCCCCCCCTAGCAATTGCGTCCAGGGCACTTGCCCTACCTGCCCCACCCTAGTTACGCCACTGTACAGAGCTGCACGCTTTACCGATAGATGTCAAATAAAAGAAAGTGCCATCACAGCTTTTAAGCCTCCAAAATCGGAGAATTCCTAGATTTTTGCAAGATTAACAGCTTTATGAGGTTTTATTTCCAGACAGTGGAAGTTACAGTCATGAAATTTTGAGATATGTGGAAAAAATTAAAGATTTGTGCGACTACTCATAAGCTAAAGTAGAAGTGGTTTTATTTTTAAAAATGAAATTACTTTTTAAAAGAAATTTATTTTAATGTGTTACTCATATATAAGCCAAGCTTTTTTTCGCCTGTCTTATTTAAAGAATTATTTCGAGACAACTGTATATTTTGTAAACACTTTTAAATAAATGGATGAAACAAATTAAAGTCTTGTGGAATTTTTTCAGGCTGGATGCTGGACGCTGAATCTCGGCCTTCTTTCAAGGAGCTGGCCGATGAGTTCGCGAAGATGGCACGGGATCCCGGCCGGTTCCTGGTAATCCCTGGTGACAAGCTGATGCGTTTGCCCAGCTACACTCCTCAAGACGAGAAAGAGATGATCCGCACTCTCAGCATGCCCATCGAAGGGAATGAAGAGATTATGGATGCCGAGGAATATTTGCAGCCAAAATTGGATCAGATGGGATCAGATTCGCCACCACCACCCACTCCTATCAAGGTATACTCATTAGATTGACTTCACTTTCCTTAGATTGTGTATTGGTTTTAATCAAGGATTTTTACTTTCCAGCTTGCAAAGCAAAAGTATTATAATCATAGAAAAATTTGACTTGGAGATTCTAATGATTCTTTACATTCCAGACCGAAAAAAAGCATTTGTTAGAATTATGTTTGTATGTGATGAAGAGAACTTAAAAGCAAAACGAACTAGATGGGTGAAATCTCGTATAAAGTGTTTTGTAGATCTCTGTCAAATTTTGAATGAAATCCATCATTGCCAAGACAGTCTGTATGTCCGCCCTTGTATGTATGGACACTATATCTCAGAAATACTGCAAAACATATGAATGAAGTTTTGCACATGGCTTTATCACCAAAATTGAATATTGATCTCAAAATGTTTTGTTTGAAATCCATCAGTGAGAAGAGGTACTTTTCTGAAGTATACTCTCGATTCTCTTCATTGTATGATGAAGCTAAACCCAAATTGAGCCCTGTTATGGAAGTAAATGAGAATGTCGAAACCCCCCACCCCCATTTTTACTGGTTTAAGCAGTGTGTTGATATCCTAAATGATGTTACCTGATGCTTCTTAAACATTTTTCACTCGTACCCTTATTCATATATGAAAAATTTCGCTACCCTACTTTTGTAAATTTTTCTAAAACACGGGGAAAAAATAAAATAAAATAAGAAAAATGAAATATTTATTAATTATAAATATCGAAGCATCCCTTTTAAAATGAATTTAAGCATGATTTGTTGTAAACTGTACGAAAGTCAATTTAATATTGGTGTATTATGTTTGAGAGAGTTTATTAGATTATTTGGCTTTGTTCGAATATTTTTCTATCCTTATTTTCTAAATTGTTTGTAACAGAATCATGAGATTAGGCCACAAGCAAATGGAATTTAAATAATCTTTGACGATTTATGAGTTTGGAAAATTAGGTGGAATTGCGAAATACCATGGCATTCTCTATTACAATGTGTTGCTTTGGAAAGAGGCATTTAAAAGCTTTGTCAAATAACTACACTTTTATTTGATAGCAACTTTTCAGAAATCACCATCATAATGATTACGAATCTAAAATATCCTTTTAAGACTGTGCTTGGGACTAAGAAACAGGAAAGTGGTTTATTCCTTTTCAAATGAATAGAAGGTGGGATCTATTGACACTCTAAATCACTCTTAGAGTTACCTATTGTTGTCCTCCTGTCAGTAACTATAAATCTTAACTCCCTCACATGTGGAGATACGACAGGACAAGGACATGAAATTATCTACAGAGTGATTGGAGGCTTCAAAGTTTAGCTGAGCAATGAAAATTAATGTTTTAGTTGCACAAAAGTTGTACCCGACCTTTCCCAAAAGAAAAACATCTGTTGATATAGCATCAGTATCGCATGTACGGCAAAGCTTAACATTTTGCATTTTATTTAACATTTATTTTGTACAGTGAAACCTCTCTGAGCGGCCACCCCTCCATTCCGAGAGAAATTGGCCGTTTAGAGGGGGTGGCCACTCTGAAGGGTTTTCGTTACAATTACAAGATAATTGCTATAATACATAATATAAACAAGTCTGACACATATTTCTTATTTAAATGAAGTTTGAGACTTATCTAAAGAGAAGATAGTACTTTATTTAATAATTTTTTACATTTTTTGAAAAAAGGAGACAATTTGTGACTGTTTTAAGTTTTTACCCTTCTCGGAAAAAAACATTTTTTAAGTTCGTTTTTCAGTTTAAGAAGTAAATCTCTAACTGATGCATTTGTCAAATGGGATGGGCGAACCCACCCGGAGGCCGTTCAGAGAGGTTTGGTGGCCGTTGCTAGGGGTTATTTTAACATTAGGTCTATGGGCCGAAAAATCCCTGCCACGAAAAATTGGCCATTAAGAGGGGTGGCCGTTCGAAGAGGTTTCACTGTATCACTATTATTGTTGAAAAGCTTTTAAAATATTTGCATTTATAACTTTCTTTCACAGAAATTTATGGAGGATCGAGGTTTTGATGGGGATTCTTTGAATAGCTCCGCTAATAATTCTGGCGAAATGAATCCAAACCACGGTAACCTGAAATGCAACTGTCCCGAGAGCAGTTTAGGATTGAGCCATATCTGCAGAGATACCAGCCTCAGCACAAGATATTGTTCCGATCCTTTGACATCTCTGGAAAGAGGTAATTGCATATTGATTGGGTGAAAAGATATATAATCATCAGTAGACTAAAAATGTATCATTAATATAACATGAAAATGATGTTACATGAAATTAACAAAAAAATATAAAAATGCACATAAAAATGAAATCAACAATTTTAATGATCTCCCAATTTAACTATTTATTTTGTTACTTTTTTGTAGAATATTTCACTAAATTTTTTTTTTTGTTTTTTCTACTTTATGCTTTTTATTATTCCTTGTTTAAGACTACAGATGTATCTTACTAAATGGAATGCAAGGAAAATAGTTATCGTCAATATGTCTAATCCTCCCGCCATTAAGACTTTTTTAACTCTAAAGTTTGAAATCTATGCCATTTTAAATTGAAATAAAATAATTTTTATATGTAAATAGTATCTTATAGTCTCTACCTGCTGATAATTTCCTGAAAAACTTGATACCTCCCGTAAAGAGTGCTACCAGATCTGTTTCTTGATACCAAAAAATGTGCGGTGAATTTAAATTTGCCCACAAAAAATGACACTAAAGAATTTATTGACTTATCGTATAGCAATAAGGTATTGTTAATGACGATGTTTGGACACAATATCCACCTACATTGACTGGGAATTTTGGTCCCTGGCTTAAACATATGACACCAGACACCAATAAGACTATAACCATTATATCATTTGAGCTGGCTGTTAAAGAATTTTGATGTACCTATTATTTAGAGATAAATATCACACATGATTAATTGAACTTCGTTATGCAAGATAGATAAATAATTGAATGTGTTTCTCTGTGCAGAAGCCGATCGAGATCTCTTCATGCACAGGAATGGTGCTTCCCACATGCATCCGAAGGAGATCAAATTGGATTTGCCTGTGGATCAAGAAGATTATTTAGTTCCTTCCCCTCGCTCGTGTACTTCCACTGGATATATGGATCTAGTGGGAGATGCCAAAACTTCAGGTCAGTTCAGAATTTCAAATCTAACTCCTAATATGAAATGTATTTTTTAAAAACATTTATAGGAATGCTGTTGAGTTTGAATAAAATAATTTAAATCGTCAATTAACAAGCAACAGCACCTATCTCAATTTTTTGAAATTTCAAAGAGGAAGAAAATATTCGATTTTTCGCAACTGATAATGAATCTTAATGTATTTTTTCACATCTGTAAGCTCTCATGTTTATATCAGATGTTTAAAAAAATTGAAAAATAATAGTTATTGGCTGCAGAAAATTGAATATTTTCTTCCTCTTTGAAATTTCAAAAAATTGAGGTAGATAGTGTTGCTTGTTAAGCGACGAAATGCAGATTAAGCAAAGACATTTCGCGCATTTTTTAAAACTACTTTGACATAATAAAAATTAGGTTTTAACTTAAAATTCTTTCTTTTTAATAAGTCTGTTTGATTTCTTTTGTTCTTAACTATCATTCCACATCTTAATATCTCGGATTGTAATATTTATTGTAAAATTAATTTAGGTAATTTTTTTCACTCCATTTCCATAACTTTCCATAGTACATAATAGTTTTAGGTCTACAATTGTTCATTGCTCTTTTCGATAATTCAAACACCCATGTCTATATTTTAATTGTGATTAAGGTATTTCTTAATAAAAGATGCTGTAATGACAAGCTTACTTGATATTCAGATTTTTCCATTGAGTATTTAACATTTACATATAAATTCAATGGATTCTCATGTGATGCCTTCCCGTATAAAGTGAATTTCGTATTATGCGAGAAAAAAAATTGTGACTAGTTCTCATTCAGCTCGATAAACAGTAACGTATTACACCTAAGATAAATTTAACTTTTTCATAATTTTTAATTTTTTGTTTAGAAAAGCAAATTTCTACACTTACCTGTTGTTTATATATGAACCATGAAGCTGACAGTTAAGATAATATCACAATAACAATATGTGCAGTTACAAATTAGATACATGTTTGGTCTTGCATAAATTCATTCGATAATGCATGTCTCGAATAACACGATTTTCTATTGCGCAGAATGTGTCACCTGTGCTGTCAATTTTTATTTGTTTACATATATATTACAGGTAAATCTGTCTTCTTATAAGATATTAGCCCTTTAACACTCTACTTTTTTGTATTACCTAATTAGATGACCGCGCTCCCCCCCTCTATTTTGGGGATACATTTTCGTATTGATTCAATTACATGATCATAGAACACTTGAGATGGTAATGAATTACTGGTCATTTTTCCATAGAGTTCTAATGCCTACGGATGACTTAATTTTAGGCTATAAGGTTAAAGATAACATAATTCGATGCACGAGTGGAGCTCGGACAAAACTGTTAAAGGGTTAAGAAAATTCAGATTTGTACTAAAATAACTTTATTTTTACAGTGCCACCATTTGTTGGAAACTTCCTTCCTGTTGCAACTTTACCTCATCAAGCCGTGGACAATTTAGAGTATCATCTCATGAAACACAATCCTAACATCCCGTCAGAAATACCAATAACTCACCAAAAGAAATCCAACAGCAGTGATGATGACACTGATGAGCATGACTATTATAATGATTATGACGGGCTTCAAAGAGAACTGCAGCCGCTGAATAATCATCGGAATGAAACAACTGTATGATAGCTACATTAGCAGTATGTGAATGGACAAGGTTACAGCGTCTCTACAGTGTGACTATTAGCAGTTATAATGAATAACTTTACGATATCATAAATCATGCATCATTGGTGGAGTGACTACTTACCATCTAATAGTTTCTTGCCGGAGTAGTGTATACAACTTCCTCATATTCATACAGACGATTTCATGTGCATGACATCAGACAGTTTGAGAGAAAACTATGTTTTCAGTGCTTCCATTTCATACAGAAACGCTTTACAAGAGTGTCTTTTAAATGGAAAGTGTTTTGAAACTTTCCAAAGCCTTATCTTTTTTTTTGTACTGGGTGGAACCCGGCAGATTGAGCCGTCTGTGATATATGTCAGTGTTTTTTTTCCATGTTGATAATCATCATTTCCATTTAATAAGTGTTATCACGAAAGATAGCAATACTAGCTTCTTGTCTAATAGCAATAGTTTCTACAATTTTATACTCATTTTTCGTGTTTCTGTGAATATTCAGGAAAAAAAAGTCGATGGATCTGCATGATTATTGACAGTAAATTATTTTATAACTTTTTCTCTTTTGATAGATATATTGTTTGTAAAAAAACATAGTAGAAGTACAAAACAAATTAATCTGTATAAACTCTGTATATTCATATATATATATATATATATATTAATATGTTCTCTTTTTTTGATAAAAGAGAATAGTGCCTTTTGAATGCTTTATTTCAAAAGTTTTATCTATTTCCTAGCATTCCTAAGATATCTTAACCTTTTCTGCAACTGGAATTAATTATTCTATTTTTTAAATTTTTATGAAAAATTTTAACAATAGATATGCAATGCATGCATTTGTGAATATGTCAGTGATGTGTTTTAGCTAAGATTGTTAAACTTGTTCATATTCATTGAAAATTGATTTGAGTGTCAGTTTTCCAATATCTCTCTTCATTTGGTTCAAGTAAGTCAATCTAGTGATAAATATAATCTCCAAAGTGTTTTTTCTTTTCAAAATTGAAAAAAGAAAAATTTTTATAAATGGATTTGAGCATAAGTGATACTTTAGTGCTTAAAGGTTTATAAAAGTTAACTCATTATTTTTATCTTTAATTATAGATTATCTTTATGAAAATTAAATTGTTAGAATAATATATTAATTTCATACCTTTTCTTACTAGTTCCATGAACTAAAAAAACGCAGATAATTCTGGTACATGAATAATTAGCAAGAAAGGGATCTCTTTTTTATTCTACAGACTTCTTAAATCTTTTTCACTCATGGTCGCTTTTGAGCTGAAAATTAATAGATAAAATTTGTTTTATGATTTGAATGAAAGTTTTAAACTTTAGGTGGTTTACTTACCTATTTCTTTTTTCATGCATAGAAGACTTTCTTCAGTACTTGAATATTTGGTATTTCTGCGTCAAAATGAGTTGCAGGACTCCATTTTGAGTCATCACTTTTAGTTTAAGAATACAGTAGTCTCCCAACTATTCGGCCTAATGTGGTGGAAGGGCATGCCAGAAGTGTAAAAATGCTAATTTTCTATCTCACCCATACCATTAAAAACATCATTTTTATATAAAAACTTATTCATATTTTCTGACCTCTTAATGCAGGCCAGTATTTTATTATTGTCTGTACTGTACGCTTTAAAAATATATTACAAAAAAAGGAAATCCAAGAATAAAGATATTTTTCACATTTTAAGATAAATTTTATAGTGTCTAGTTTAACTGCGAGAAGCGTAAAATCATGTAGACTATATAATATACACTTTTAAAATACAAAAACGATAATGTAAAATGTAGATCTAATTCTTACAAAAATTATTCTTTATTTTATGATAGAGAAATATATCTTTAATCCGACTAAGCCATATATTGACAGAAGACAGACAGAAGTCGGTGAGTCTGCAAAAACATTTTGACGGACTACTGCAGTAAATTAGTATTTGCAATTAATTATGTCGTGATGGAAACCTGCTATCATAAAATAATAAATAAAATGCATCAGTAAATAAACAGTTGAAGCTTGAAACGTGTAAAAGTTTTTACTATTTATCATAACGACTCAAAAATAATAAAGTTAAAACTGAACACTTCTCAAAACTATAGTTCTGGACTTAGTGCCCCTGTCTGAATGATGACGGTATATCCGATAATGTATCCGACTAAGCCTGGTAGGAGAGAGTCTACTGTACCTGTATATTTTACTTTGATGTCATTTTGCTAACTTTAGGTATATTTTAATTTTCCCTTTTTCTTTTGTAATTTGTTTCTTTATGATAAAAATTATTGTCTGTATTATAGAAACAACTTATAATTGTAAAGTTAAGTTTATGTACAGTAATTTCGATTTAATTAAGTGTTGTTTGGTAATTCTAGAGTTATCAAAATATTTAAAAAATACACTGAATTATAAAAGAAACTGAGCTTCAGAATGTCTTGAAAGTATCTATAGAAAGTTCGACTATAAAGTGCCTATTTTAATAATGCGAACTTTCTTAAGTTTTAAAGTTTGAAATGAAGAATAAATTTTCAATTTTATTGCTATTAGAATTGCTGTACAATTTGAATTAATAATTTTTAATTGTTGTATATGTATATATTATTTTTCTTATAAATGTTTCAATAATTGAGAATCGCCTAGCATACAAAAAAGAAGTAATGATGCTTTAATTACCTTATATTATTGTATATTATATAACAAAATCAATTTAAAAATCAGTTTTTGAAAAGTTATAAATTACTTGTTATAAAGTAATTCAAAGCGAATTAATAATATTTGAATCAGTATTTCTTTTAACTTGTCTATCCAGTGTGGTGAAAATTCCTGCTGTTGTAAAGTAATGAAGAAATACTATACAAGTATTGTTAGTTGTCATAAAGCATGTATATTATGAACACAGAAAGTAACATGGAAGCTGGAAAATCTAATAATGTATATTATCCTAAAATGTTTCTGAGTTCTGGTGGTATATATTCTAAACTTGCTGCGTACCTCTTTCATGGTTGAAAATTATGTGGTTCATTTTAAAATAGCCCTCATGTTGCTAAAAAAGGGGATGCTGATACATCTGAACTAAAACTGTGTACCTCTTAGTGCATGTTCATTGTATGTGTACCTATGTTTTAAAGTTAATGATCTAGACAATTATATTAATATCTGCAAACTATAACTAAAAACTGTACCTGTGTCTCATATGTTCCTAACACCAATTATGTGGTTCATAACTCAACACTCATTTGTTTGGTTATTTTTTTACTGTCTTGTTTTTGAGTAATAATGAATGTGTTGTATATTTTCTCACTGGAAAATATTTAGTCTATATGTTTAAAATGGAAAACATGATAATCTCCTAAGAAAAGATTTTTTAAAACTCTGTGTTTAAAATATAAAAAAAAGTTTGTTTCTTGTTTTACAAATTTACTTTATGCAAAATCAAATTATTAAATGAAACGCTCCTATGTCTTTAAAGTCTTAGTAATTATGTTTGGAAATTCGATGCCAGTAAGTATGTTACTGTCTTAATAAATTAAATGACATAATATTCATTTTCAAAACAAAAATCCTTTTTTTTTCTGCTTAAAACCAAAATGTATTTTTAAAATTGTCATATTGTATTAGTTTACATCTTAATGTAGCCAACACAGAATCGTAAAGACAACAAATTAATTAATTCTTTTAAGAAATATGGAAATGTGATGTAATAACTTTTGTATAAAGAATCATAATCGATTGGTGCAAATAACTGTGGCATAGATCGAGTGAATGATACCCGGGAATAATATTTTTTCTCTCAGTAAGATTAAGCTTTAAAAAAATTTTTTTTTATGGTGCCCCCTCAAATTTGTGCCCAAATTATTAATATCCCTCTTTGTGTGCACATGTAGATAGACAAAGGTGGTACGAGCTAACATATAACTTTTTTTTTTTGGTAGTAGAGAGAATATTTTTGTTTTGCAGTAATTCTGTTCTCAGTGAGGATGTAAAATAATTTGAGTGAGTCGTATTTTTGATAGATACAAGAATTTTATAATTTCCAAATACTGAAAAAATGGCATATATATTGCCATATTAACCTTGCAAAATTAATGAAATTTGTGCTACATTGGGTACAGTATTCTATTATAAACTGTGTTTAATAAAAGTGAAATATTCGTATTGATCGAATGGTAATATGGTGTTGCATATTGGTTTAATATTCTTTACTTGTTTTGAAGAGTCATTTGGTGAAGCTTATGATGTCATCGCTATTTTTTTCCTCTGCGATTTAAAAAGATACTCTTTTATGGTTAAAAGACTGTGTATATTATGCGATGTGTATGTGTGCGATATATTATCATAATTAGTTTAGAAGAAAATGCTCAGAAGAATAGGCAAAAAATACGGTAAATATTAAGAATTTAGTCGAGTTTTTGTATTAAAAAATTAAATACTTCTCAAATTTAAATGCGTAATTGCAAACTTGAATGTGTAACAACAATTTATTAAATGTTGTTAGGAACCCTGTACATTTGCTTCTAATGCTTGGCTCAGATTTATTTTACATTTCATTTCATTTAACACAGTATTATACTCAGTGAAGAGAATTAAGGATTCAGCAATCACATTACTGCTTTCTCTGTTTGATACCATAGGAAAGTTAATGGTATAAACTGAAACAGAAAGCATCGTTCATAGCATTTCTTTTTGATTAGTTTTGTATTTATATTCACGAAATTCGTAAAAAAATGGTATGATTTCGATATTTCATGTTCGTTTTTTACATCGAAACATTTTCTTCTTTTAGAATTTTGTGAAGTCCCAGTATTTTTGTAAATTTTAAGAACTTTTACATCACATTTTATGCATTCGTTACATAACACCTGGAAAGCATTTTTTCTTGTATATAGCTCACATTTCTCCGTATGAAGAATTTGTAAATTTCTGTTT
Source organism: Araneus ventricosus (assembly GCA_013235015.1). NCBI lineage: Eukaryota > Metazoa > Arthropoda > Arachnida > Araneae > Araneidae > Araneus > Araneus ventricosus. Next base: position 552 of record BGPR01021999.1, on the reverse strand, counting down.
TTTTATTACTTATATTGTTATTTTGTAGATTCCCAGGGATCTCAACTAGTTACATTCCAGATTTACTCACTTTAAAGTAAAGCAGTACTTGGTATGAAAATAAATAAAATTAAAATTTTTCTTAATTATATTTTGCTAAATTCATCTGTGATTGATTGTGTACTTAAATATATTTTATATCAAATTGTGGATTTTCACATTAATTTTCAACAATTCTGTTTCCAATTTTAGTGTAAATTTTTAAACTGGTTTTAACATTTTTACCAAAGATGGGGGATTTCTATTACATAAATAGACTGTTTTATTCACAATTTGTAAACAAACTTGTGTGAATGTTCCAGTGATGATAATATTGTCTAATATGCCAGTGCCTTGTTAGTTGTAAATATGTGTATTTTTTTTACTCTTATTTTTCAATAAATATATAAAGTATATTTACAAAAGTCTAGATTTGTTATTTTTGAAGTCATTTATTTTTTTCGTTGCTTTTATATATGTTACGAGCAAAGCATTGAATCCGTTATTTCATAGAATAACTGGGTATTTCATGAA
>BGPR01021998.1:1902-25848 GCA_013235015.1 Araneus ventricosus | reverse complement strand
CAGTGGAATGACTAGAAAAGTGGAAAATTTTCGAGCCTGTCAAGTCAGAAAGCAATGTTGTCACGATTTTATTACTATTTTTTTAAAATGAAAATTAAGATCAAACAGTTGTAGTGATTTTAAATTAAATCAAGATTTTTGGTTTATCTCTGGGGTGGGTGGGTGGCTGCAGCCCGATAGCCTCCCCTGGATTCGCCACTGATATCTTCATTTCTGAACAATTTGGGTTCAGAAAACATCTTTCAACCATCACCAGCTTATTCGAAAAAGAATATGGAGGCCTTTCTAGGAGGGTGCCATTTTTTTTTTTCTCTTGACCGAATTGGATCGGCAATTTTTCTAGTTTGTTTGTTTTTTAAGCAGCTTGTAACGTAGGCTGTTTGTTTCGTGATACTCTTGTTCTATTGAGTTGAGAAATTTAATTTAAAGGATCACTGGCAAAGCCCGTTCTTTCGTGTAGCATAAGCCAGTATAAACTCTCTTCAACTAACTAACCAGCTTATTCGAGTCACAGAATTGAGTCATGAAGGCTTTGCGAAGTCTGAATCCACAGGGGTACTTTTTCTGGACATAGCCAAAACCTTTGATAAGATTTGGCATGATGGCTTATTACTCATTTATTTACTCATTTTTTATTATTATTTATTTCCTCTTATTCAGCATTGTTTCTTCAAAGCAGTCAGAGCATATTTCCTCTCTTTTTAAATTCTTTCAAAAAATTTTTCGTTTATGTCAACTTCTAAATTGTAAATTCTCTTTTCAAAATTATGATGTGGAGTTGCAACTGAAATCTTATCACAAAGCGGAACTCCGAAATCTAAACCACACTGCCGTTGCCGAGGCCACGAGTCGCCGCGCAGTAGTAATTCCCACCTCCCCTTCGTATGAAATAGACTTGTTTAGTATATCTGAGTTGAAGAAAACATTTCGCCTTCATCATCAGCTCAGACGGTTATTTCCCCTTTTTGATCAGGCGATAAGACGGGTCAGAAAGTTTCACTTCTAAGTGAATGCTTCTGTGACAATCAGACGGACTTCACTTCGGTGTAAAGGAGTCTGCTAGGATTTTATTATCATTTCCGAATAAAGGCCCGGTTGATGTGAACGAAATGGCCGAGTTTCCTATCAGTTGGCAGTTCCAACATAGTAACAGCAATGCGCACCGAAAGAAAAATCGTTATGTTTCGGAACTGAAAATAAACACAGAATGGAGCCTGGTATGTATATGGTCGCAGTGTAACCCATACAAACCAGAAATTTTAGAAATTCATCGAAATTCGACGGCTAAAGAAATTCTGGTTTCGGGAACTTTCAAATTGATGCGTGATGGACTGTTTGTACTTCAGCGGAAGTTTGTGCAGTTGATTGAAGCTGGTTTTGCAACCACGCAAATAGAGTTGGAGTATTCCAACGATAACTCTTATTACAACAGAAATTACTCCATCACCGGGACTTTAACAATTCCTGCATACACGGCAGATAATGAATATGCCAAAGGAGTTCAGTTCAAGTCTTTACTGGATTTGTCTAACGATTTGGAATGTTTGTTGGATCCTAAGACGACTTATTTTTCTGACGTGAATGTAAACTGTGGAACAGTTTCGTTTTCAGCACATAAAAACATCCTTTGTGCAAGATCGCCCGTTTTTGCTGCCATGTTCACAACGCAGCATGGGAAAAAAAGAAAATTGAGACAACAAAGAAAATCGAAAACAAAGGAAGAAAATCGAGACAACAAAGTGAAGATCACTGACCTCAGCCCTCAGGTCTTAAAGACCATGCTCACTTACATTTACTCTGGGAAAACCGGAGAACTCTCTGTTCAATCTGCCGGTGAACTTTTGTTCGCTGCCGATAAGTACCAACTTCAAGAAATGAAAAGAGTATGCAGCGATTTCCTGAAGAGTTGTGTGTCTGCTGGAAATGTATTGAGTACTCTGGTTCTTGGGTATTTGCATGACAAAGACCTGAAAGTGTTTGCCATGGATTTCATCTGTAACATTTGTGAAGAGTTTGAAGTTCTGGAGAAAACAGTAGAATGGAAGAACTTGCGGGAAAAGAGACCGTCTTTGGCCATGGATGTTTTAACTGGTTTGGTTAAGTCTAAAGACAAAAAGTTGAGAAGTTACAAGTAATTCTTCGAATAATTTCCTAATTAAAACCGTTTATTATGATTTATATAGCAACAAGTGGAGAGTGTTTGAAAATTAATATTGTTACCTTTTGTGTGTATAAAATTAAGTAGCATTTTTGAAAAACGAAGCATTGAAATATTTCTTCATAAAAACTATTCACATTGGTAGCCGTTTGAATGCATTTTAAGTAAAAGATGACTTATTGACTCGGAAAATTTATAATGTTTGGGTTAAGTACAATATATGTATCAAGGTTGAATGTTTTGAACACTGATCGCTGTTACGTACTATGTGTAAATTTTTGGTATTTTGTTATACTTCATTTAAGAAGTTATGAATCAATTATAACATGTTATAAACTAACGTAATTTGCTTCCTGGTAATTGATTCATTTTTGTGTAACACCTTCGGAAAATTTATTTGTTCTACTATGCAATTTTCAATTTGTCTTTGATACAAATTCAGTTGTATTTGTATTGTAAGAGCTAATAAAATGTTAATATTAAGTCAAGTGTGTCAGTTTTAAAAATAAGTAAATATAAAATTTAATATTCTTGTGTATTAAATATTGAAATATGTTGGCCTCAAGTAATAAGTTAGTCACTAATGGTATTGAAATTTTTAAGTAGGATGTCATCATTATGTTCTTGTCTATTTTTTATTTTCTTCGAACGTTTGGCAGGATTTCCATAATCCAGTTTCCGCTTCAGTAAGAAATATGTTATCATATGCTGAAATAACGTAACAATTCTTTTCAGAGGTACTGTGTATGTTATACTTTTTAAATGGAAATGCCTCGTTCGAAGTAATTCAGTGGAGTTGAAACTCCCATAAAATAAATCTATAAAAGTTCATTTTCTCTGTAATGTAGACGCTTCACTTATATTACTTATAGATACTACATCCTATGTCAATAGTTACTATATGAAGTGTCAAAATTTTGTACCTCATCCAAGATGTTTTGAATAATTGTAGCAGCTATAGAGTTTGTTGATAGACCGAATCCAAAGATAGGAAATCTAAGTACTTAAAAAAAGTTGCCAAAATGAAAGCAGGAATTAAAAAAAGCAATTTTACTATTATTTTTTTATTTCTTTTTCGTCATACTGATTCACATTTATTGCAAAATTTTTTGTATATTTCTCAGAAGTACAAATTTGTCCTAAGGGATCTTTACTTGTTTAAAAATTATTTGCAGAATATACCGTATCTTTGATCTAAATAACCTTTGTATTTATATATATGCCTTTAATGCTCTGTTAATATCCGAGTTTTTAAATTTAAGTTTATTGTTCATTTGAGAAAATTTGAGTTTTCAATTTTCTTTCAACACAATGTTTAAATGTTGTTTACAATTCGAGACTGTCATTTATTCTAGTTAATTCGAAGTCGGATTTAAAAATTGTAAAGCACTCTTTATTTCTGAATAATTTTCATTCATTAAACCTCTTAAATTCCCTTAAGGGCTGCAGTACAATGTAAGTGTTCAATTAAAAGCAATAAAACATTTCTCTTTTTTATAAAAAATTCCGAACATGATAGATGTGAAACGTGCTGTTTATGTTTAAGCTTTTCAGTACAATTATTGTATTGAAAGTGCTGCACACCTTTTGCTTATTTATTATTTTTTATTGAAAATTATTATAACTGTAAAAATTTTCATAATTATCACGTTTTAGTAAAGTTACTTATTGTTAGTTATTATGTGTTATGCATTTTAGAACTTTCAAATATTAATTTTTACTGCCACTTTTTATTTACAGTTTAAAAATTGCCGTCATTAATTTTTATACCTAATTTTTCTTTATTCGAATTTTTATTAAAGTTTCATTAGTTTCGAATTAATCAAATTCCACCGCAATTCAACTGAATATTTGGCATTAATTCAGCTTTTAGAAATTCCAGTTATCGGTATTTAGGGTAGATGATCCACTTTTGGCCACTGCACCAGTTTTGGCCACATTGGATCTGTTTTTCCAATAGGTAACAAGTGATTTCAAATTAACCAATAAAATGCATTCCAAAACTTTAAACAATCCATATTTTACTATTGTCAATCTGATTTGTTCATTTTTCTCAAACATGTGATTTGTAAAAAAATTACATGCATGATCATGTATTGTTTGCTCACAGCTGGTAAGGTTTTTGTTAAGGAACAAAGTTTTGTAGTTTTTCATCACCAGGCTCTCAGAATTAACTGTTTATTCTAAAACTGATTACCTTTAGGATTTATGAGGTAAGCTTTCTTTTTATTCTGATTTCATATCAAAATTAATTATTTTTAAGATTAAATAGGTGGTGGCCAAAACTGGTACTCTAAATTTACTATCTGCACCAATTTTGGATCATTAGGATAAAATAAAAGTAATTAATTTAATTTTGTTTGGATTTTACGGGGAAATAATTCCAATTTAAATATAAGAAGGCAGGTGATATTTCCATCAAAAAGAGATTTTGCTACTTTCCAATTAAAGTTTGAAATGCAATTAAGGACAATCGAAATGGAAAGCCTTCAGTAAAGTTTATGGAATGCCCCATTCCTCCTTGCATCACAAGATTATAGGGAGGGGAGGGGCATCATTTTCAGGCTATGGTGGGTATGGTACTAATGCAGTATTAGGAACTGAGATAAAAAAAAATCAGTTAAAAATAATAGATTTTGGGAATTACAAGAATGGGATTTTCATTTGTCAAAGACAAACTTCTTGATATATTCGAAAGATTATACAGGCCATTAAAATAGAATGTTGTTTCGAAATGGAAGGCCAGACAGAAAGTAGTATAATCTTTTTAGGAAATGGCATCCTTGAATCAGTTATAAGGCAGAATTTTTAATAAAGCACAGGCAAATATCACAAAAGCAGAAATTGATTTAAGAAGTCGAAGAGCTCCTAGATGAAGAAATAAGTGTTTTAGATAATCCGAAACAGGTGTATAAAATTGATGAAACTTCATTTTTTTTATTTTCTAAAGGCATGCTTTAAGTATTTGCATATAAATTCCCCCCTCCCCCCTTAAAAAAACCAAATTTTTTTGCAAGTATATACTACATGTGTTGTATATTACCAAACAAATTAAATGTTTGTTTTCTGCATTCCTGTCTCTTTAACTAAAACGTGCAGTTTAAATCAACTTATGTATATTTTATTTTAAGTTTTTTACAAATTCAACAAAAAAAATCGTTTATAAAATATGAAAATTTTGTAATAAAATCAGTGGCGAATCCAGGATTCGGGTCTGGGGCGGGGGGGGGGGGGCTAAGGTCATAAAAATTTTGTATCGTAGTGACGAATGTCAAACCTCATGGCTTATATAAGCCAAAACACTTTAACTTTACAGGCTTTCCTCTCCTGACAATAAAAAATAATAAAGAACACTACAATATTTTCGATAATTTAATAAAAAATACACTGAAATAACTAGCCAAAAAAAAATGTTTTCGACCGCTCCAACGCTACAAGTGCAAGTGGAATGACTAGAAAAGTGAAAAATTTTCGAGCCTGTCAAGTCAGAAAGCAATGTTGTCACGATTTTATTACTATTCTTTTTAAATGAAAATTAAGATCAAAAAGTTGTAGTGATTTTAAATTAAATCAAGAATTTTGGTTTAGCTCTGGGGGGGGGGGGGCTGCAACCCGATAGCCCCTCCCCTGGATTCGCCACTGAATAAAATACATACTGCATAAAAATGCTTTATTTTTGCTTAATATTCATTAAAATGCCTGTTATATAGAAAGGTATTAATAGTATTAATGCGGTCAAAACTGGTGCATAGAAGTGGCCGAAACTGGTACAAATTGGGATAAACTGTTTAAAAATTCATAACTCAAAATATAAATTTTTCAGAGAAAGATTTTATAATTAACAGAAAGGCAATAAAATTTACTAAAGAATTTTGTAAGTATGACTTTAAAAGCTTTAGCCAATCATACGTAGTGAAAATTCCAATTCAAATTTTATCTTAATGCATGTGGCCAAAACTGGAGCATCTACCAGTTACAGTCTTTTTACATTTTAATGAACTCTGTATTAATAAACAAAAGTTTTTAATTTCATAGAGCTGTATTTATAGCCCTTAAAATGAATAGGGTCACTTATGACGACATCCACTGGTAATGCGGTTGCCTGCAGCATTCTATGTAGTATTAACATGGAGTTGTCAGTAACTGCATTTGGAGTATAAGAAGAAAAAAACGAAATTCTCTCTGAACATAAATAAATAATAGCTGAAGGAAGGATGGGATTAATTTTTGTATGAGTGCAAATCTTATTTCGAAAGAGCATGCGTGTCCTGTATGCGGCAAGAAAAGGATTTTGATTTGATTGGGGATTTTCAACTACAAAGGCTATTATCCCCTATTCATTCCAAAGTTTTTTTCAATCCGTCATCAAAAAAGATGAAAATCGCCATCAAAAGACGGGCTAAAATTATTGCCGATCTGATTAGGCCAAGAGAAAAAAAAAATGGCACCCTCCGAGAAAGGCCTCCATATTCTTTTTCAAGAAAAGGACTTAGTTGAAAGAGCTGACGTTTATGGATGGGTATAGCCGGTTTTGTAGAAATTACAGCCAGAATCATCTCCATTCCAAATTCGCATCCAATTCCTTCGATTTCCGCAGCAAATCGAAGATTCACCTAAATGAGTAAACTTCTTAAGACATTTTTCTTTATTGTTGTCATTTATGAATTTTCTGTAGCATGAACATTAAATTTTTGCGTTAATTAATTTATATCCCTACGTTTATGATCAATTTTTGTATTTCACTTCTGAAAATTACTCATCTAAATTGGCCATTTATGTTCCTAACGTATTTATTTATTTTACTTGTTTCGTTTTAAAATAGTTCTCAGTTAATGATTTCTCATCCTTAGTTGTGCTTTAAATCGGATTTTGTCTTGTATCTTAAAAATTACTCGTTTTATTTTAAGCATTTTCGTTTATGAAGTATTTTCTACGGTCTTAATGCCTTCTAAATCCTTTTCTCATTTCCTAAATTCCGTTTTAGAAAAAAATCACGATCACGTGGGTACTCTTTCGCCAAACCGTTATGATTTGATGGAATGAGTGTCATTAGTCCATTGCAATTAGATCGAAAAATGGCAAATAGGGGAAAAAATTTATAAAGTTTTGAAACTTTGGTCAAATTATTCTTTGACATCAAGGACATGAGAACCGAAAAGTTTCTACCCCTCATGGGGGAGCTTCCGCCCCTAGGGGGAAAAACTGAAGTGAAGTGGAGTATTAGGTCAGTTTTTCCTAGATTTCTTCACATTCAATGTTAGAAATGGTACAGATGAAAGTCGTAGAGCATAAAATTCTGCGTCGAATGAGTACCAACACTATTCATTTTGTTGCTGTAGTACGATTACAAACTCAATTATCAAAGTTGCAATGATTTTTCAAAAAAAAAAAATCATTATTCTTACAAAAGACGACGCATACAATCAAATATTCTATCTAAATAAAGTTTGTATGTATAAATATTCACTTTTGTAAGCACATGCATATGTCAGAGCACCAATACCAGAGCGCTAGTGTGGTGTGGAAGTTAGGAGAGAGCGTACAAGTAGTCCATTGCAATTAGACCAAAAAACGACAAATAGGAGAAAAATTTAAAAAGTTTTGAAATTTTGGTCAAATACTCTTCTGACATCAAGGAAACGGGAACCGTAAAGTTTCCATCCCTGAGGGGGAAGCTTCCTCCCATCTCCCAAAAACTTCAAAAAAGAGAAACCGTGAAAAGGCGATATCTTGCTTATAAAACAAGCAATAATTATGATTCTTTGGAAATATAAGTAATTAAGTTCTCTATAAATTATGACGATAGATTTAAGCTTGTATCTGGCATAATTATCTGCAAAAAACAACAAAAATATTTAATTTTTTCTACAATTAATTTTAAATTGCCAATTAAATGTTTTAATAAACTATCAAAATCACGGATGTTCTTAAAAGTCTATGTGGACAAGTCAGTGTCTTTTTTTTATTTATTTGCATTTCATTTTAGAAGCGAAAACCTGTAACACAGATTAAAACCCTGGCTCTTCTAACATCAAATAACACATAACTTTCTTTAAACTGAAAATTTGAAAAATAGTCATAAATCAAGAATTAAAGAGTATCTAATCAAGTAAGAGTATTTTCAAGAGAGAGAAAGTAAGAGTTGACGGATTTGGCCCAAACTTTTATACGGACAGGCATTTATGACGATAAAATTTGATAGAAACATAAAAATTATGTTTAAAGACCACATACTAAATTTCATCCCCGTAGCTCTACTAGTTTTCTAGTTATCGTGTTCACAGACAGACATGATTCCAAAATTGTGTTTTTCGGACCCAGGGAGGTCTAAAACGTGGAGATTCGTCAAAATCTCGAATTCGAATTTTTTGCGATTACAATACCTTCTTTTTGTATGCTTCGTATACGAGAAAGTAAAAACGCTACCAGCTACTGTCTCTCCGCCACGAGAACTGTGGCCACCAAAATATCTAGTTTACGGCGGTCTCTATAGCAACCTGTTATGCTAGGGAAGATCCATTTCGAATTGGAGGAATCCGACGTAAGTCTGAGTTTTATTTTATTCTGGGCGCCAGTTTGCGGTGGTAAAAAGAGTAGTTGATCACTCGTCTTCTCGGTTACCCTACATAGCCCATTTGGCGCTAAATGCGCCAATGTAGCGCATTTGAATGAACTTCTACCTACTAGAAATGCACTCTTCCTACGATAACCTGTTCCTGTAGTGATCGCCGTAAACTAGACATTTTGGCGGCCACAGTTCTCGTGGCGGACAGACAGTAGAGGGACGGAATTTGGTATACTGTCTGTCATAACACCAAAATTCTAGATTTCTATTCAATCGTGGGCGAAATATGTCTAAGAAATGTCTGTGTTAATGGGGATATGATAACGCAAGGAGCTAGAAGGATTAAAATTAACATATGGTTTTATCATCAGAATTATAGGTCTGAATTAAATCTCAATTGAAAGGAAGGCAGACGTTCAAAATGGATACCCAGTTTTCTTTACTATGATATGAAGCATAAGCCGCGCTATATTGTATTGGTATATGTGGAAGTCGAGGGGAGAACACTCTCGCTGATCTTTTCCAAGCATTTAATTAGTTAAAAAAAACTAGAAAAACTGCTGTCAATTATATATTTTTACTTTCTCGTATACGAAGTATACAAAGAGAAAGTATTGTAATCGTCAAAAAAATCGAACTCGAGATTTGGACGAATCTCCACGTTTTAGACCTCCCTGAATCCGAACCAGCGGGAGTGGTCTCCCCTAAACTTTCTCGTATACTCCTAACACATGTAGAGAAAACTAGAATAATAAAAGACGTCAAATAAACTTCCGTCGCAAGTAAACCAAAGTTGGAACCACGCGTGGTTTGAAGGATCAAAACAAATTCAAATCCTCTGCTCATTCTTTTGCGCAACAGGACCTGGCGAGACTCCCTAAATGTTTGCTTCCTTACAAAATCACTCCAGAATTGGTTTTTGGCAAATTGCCAAGTTTCGGAGCGTCCCTTCCTTGCACAGGCATTGCCACCAGTAGGCATGCGCAGGGAGTTGTTTCAAAACTGAACAAGTATACGATTATACAGACCAACAGACAGTCAACCCTTTGACGGATTTGGCCCAAAATTTTATACGGACCTACTTTCATGACGATAAAACTGTGTATAAAATTTTATCCATCTGGCTTTTTTAAGTTTTTGAGTTATAGCGTTCGCATGACCTCGAACATACAGACAGACAGACTTCCCGTTGACGTATTTTGTCCAAAATTTGATAGAAACCTACAAATTATGTTTAAAGACCACATACCAAATTTCATCCCCGTAGCTCTAATAGTTTTCGAGTTATCGTGTTCACAGACAGACATAATTCCAAAATTGTGTTTTTCGGACTCAGGGAGGTCTAAAACGTGGAGATTCGTCAAAATCTCGAGTTCGAATTTTTTGACGATTACAATACTTTCTCTTTGTATACTTCGTATACGAGAAAGTAAAAACACAATTTTGAAATTATGTCTGTCTGTCTGTCTCTGTGTCTGTCCGTCTGTGAACACGATAACTCGAAAACTATTAGAGCTACGGGGATGAAATTTGGTATGTGGTCTTTAAACATAATTTGTAGGTTTCTATCAAATTTTGGACAAAATCCGTCAACGGGAAGTCTGTCTATTTGTATGTCCGCGGTCATGTGAACGGTATAACTCAAAAACTTGAATAGATAAATGGATAAAATTTGGTACACAGTTTTATCGTTATGAATGTAGGTCCGTATAAAAGTTTGGGCCAAATCCGTCAAAAAGAGGCGTTCAAATTGCATATTCAATTTCTTTTAATCCGATTCTCATGCGCATGCGTATTGGTAGCAATCTGTTATTGTTGTAAATTTTATTTACAACAATAAATAATGTTTTCAAGCCTCAATTGTTAACAATTTTTTTATTGTTGTAAATCAAACCGATCTCATTATTTCAGCAAATCTTTTATTCACGCGCTTTTACAATTGTTCCGGTTGTGGTAGTATAAATTGTTTTCTTGGGAATTCAATTCCAAAGCAGAATTTTCGCTTTAGTATTCATTGCATTGCCTATTTTATCGCGCCTGCTTCAAAGTAATATTTTTTTGAAACGTGGCAACAGATATTTGATTTCAGGTTTGCTTGTTTTTTTGTTTTACTTTCTCGTATACGAAGTATACAAAGAGAAAGTATCTCCACTACGAATCTCCACTTAGAAAGTATACGAGAAAGTTTAGGGAAGACCACATACCAAATTTCAATTATCTAATGTAAGTTACTAAAAGATTAGCACACATCTAAGCAGTCTTTTAGCTTGCCAGTAATATCTCCGATCTGACTGTTACAAATTTACTACCGATAGTTGTAGTTGAAAATATCATGCACATTGGCAGAGTGCTTAAGAAATTAAAAAAGCATGAAAAACAGAACTGATGAATCAAATTGACACTAATTTTGGTTTGTTACTTTATAACTTCACTTTTAACAACTACTTTCGTTCTGTCAGATAAAAATAATGCAAAATCCACTCAGAAAAAATGCATTACGAAATATACAAAATAAAACTAACCGCAAATCAAATATGCAACTCTTATTGAGAAAATGTTTCGGCGTGAAAGAAAAATTAAAAGAAAACACTCCATAATTTATTCACTTTTATTCGAGAAGAATTTGGCAGTGAGTCAAGACAGAACGTATTACGGGAACAGCAGTAAAAACGCGTGCCTTTCTTTTGCTTCATACAATAGCGAAGAAATCAAATATGCAAAGTCAACCAGTTGACGGACTTGGCCCAAAATTTTATACGGACCAACATTCATGACGATAAAACTGTGTACCAAATTTTATCCATATAGCTATTCAAGTTTTTGAGTTCTGGTGTTCGCATGACTTCGGACATACAGACAGACAGACTTCCCGATGACGGATTTTGTCCAAAATTTGATAGAAACCTACAAATTATGTGTAAATACCACATACCAAATTTCATCCCCGTAGCTCTAATAGTTTTCGAGTAATCGTGTTCACAGACATAATTCCAAAATTGTGTTTTTCGGACTCAGGGATGTCTAAAACGTCGAAATTCTTCAAAATCTCGAGTTTGGATTTTTTTGACGATTACAATACTTTGTATACTTCGCATACGAGAAAGTAAAAACGGGGCTTCTGCCATTCACAGCTACTTTGTAGTAAAGCAAATAAAGAAAAGGACCTTTCCGCAGAATACCCCTTTTAAGATCAATTTTGCTTTTTTCGGCTACATGTCAGAAGCCCCGTTTTAACCCATTCTTGGTCGGCGTCGCATGTCATACGTTCGGCTCTTTTGTGTCCGTACGCTATTTAAATCCGTAATTAAGTCAACGTAACAATTAATTTTAAATACAAAAATCACCTAGTCACACTTAAATGTCTCAAGTATATATCATTTACAATCTTAAATAGATTGAAATAATAAAAAATATATCAAATGGCGTGGTGGCATCTAAGGCTACGGCCACACGAGCGATTTTTCGTCGCTGTCGTCCGACGATCTGTCGCGCAAGAAAACCACGGCCGGTCACGCGCCGGCTCTCGCTTCTTGCAAACAGCGCGCGGATTTCGACGGTCGCGCGTAGCTAAGAAATTCAAATAGCAGGTTCTCAATACCTTCGTCTCGTTCTTCGAAAGGAGCTCGTAGTAGAATAGTCAGGAGTAGTGTTAGAGTTTGCCCGACTGGGAGGGTACGACCTGTTTTACGGGGGGACGAGTGCAATGAAATTGGTCTGAAATTTTCGCCAGATCTTCATTTATCAACTAGCTGAATACCCCGTACAAAAATTTGGGGAGCACATGCCCCTCCCGGTCCCCCCTCTGGCGCCACCTCTGAGAATAGTCAATGTCATGTTTTCGTAATTCCCTCTGGTAAAAAGGTATAAAATGAAATTATTCCCTAGTGTATTTCTCACATATACGTGCCTGCTGGAAGGTTAATTTTTCATCCATAGCACGTCCCTACCTGCTATACCCTAGTTACGCCACTGGGGTAACATGAATCCATTTTCAGTAAATAAAAATGCTGTTAATATGTTAAGTGCTTTATTAGCTGTACAAGTATTATTAGAGTCCATAATCAAACGTCACAGGAAACTGAACAAACAGAATAAATAAGGAAAATGAAAATCGCTGCATTTCCTTGCTAATTTACCTAAAATGGTGAGATAAAAAAACCTAAGAAGTATTGCAGTAATACTAATTATTTTAATCTCTATATGTTGCAATAAAGTGATCTCTCTCTCTTCTAAAATCTAACAGTGTATCTAATAAGGACACTTACGTTTTATTTTAAGTTCTGTGGTAAAAATTCGAAAAAGGTGAAGTTTCTGTACATGGTTTGTCCTTTAAGAGTGCTTATTGTTATAGAAGAGCTTTAATTATAATCAAATGTCGTTCAATTATTTAATATTTTGATTTTTTAAACTTTAAAATATCTCTAGTTTAATTAATATTAATTTAACTAAAAGTATTAAATTTAATTAATAGTATTAGTCTTACCAATATTAAATCTTTTTATTTCATCCATCTGGTCCCATTTTCCCCCCAATAACATTCTTAGTTACAGCCATCCAAGCATTGAGTTCACGGTTTTTGAAACCATTATCCCTTGTATCGTAAAGATATGGATAATTTTCAACTTCAAGAATTATAAGCTCACGATCTAAATATTGTTCCATGATATAAATATCTTAACAATAAAAAATTGAAGAACAAAACACACGAAAATACCAACAAAGCGATTTTTCCCCGAGCGATCTGAATGCACACGGATCTATCTTCTCGGCGACAGTCGATGGAAAACACCGACAGAATACACCGTCAACCGCGTAAAAAGCTCCGTCTGTCCGCCTCTGTACTGTAGTTCTTTCGCCGCAGACGAAAGAGCAGGAGGAAAACGCTCGTGTGGCCGTGACCTAATTAGGAGGTTAAATAAAAATGTTAGGTAAGGGATTAAAATCAAGCGATTCGTATATCCTTCAGCTCCAGATAGAAGAGAATTTCGATTTCCGACGTTGTCGCCAACTGACAAGGTCGCAGAGTATTTTATGGCAACCCTGGTTACACGCTCAAGCTCAAGGAGGAGAGAAAAAGTTTCAGTTTGCGAACATTTGACGTCATTCGCAGATGACAGTTTCGATTCGTTGTTAAATCCTTGCCTCTGTTTGTAAGCATGCGGAGAAGATTGCAAACACACTTCGAATTATGACCGTATTCAGTATTTCACTAACGGGCGTTTGTTACGTTAAAAATAAGATACAATGATATAATTAGTAATAAAAATTTCCAAAACTAGAAGGGGAAATTAGGCATTAACGCCTACATAGCACTGAAGCATACATTTCAATAAATTTCGATTAAATTATGTTTAAAACACCAAGATTAAGACAACTGTGAAGTAAAATTAAATTCCGAAAAATAATTTTTTTTTTGTTTACAAAAATATTAAAATATTGGTTGAAAATTATTATTTTAGAATTTTTTACATAAATATTAAAAACTTTTAAAATATAGTAAAATATTAAAAAATAGAGATTATATTCTAATTCCTTGCCCAAGAATGAAAAAGCTCTGAGTGAATGAACTCGCGAATTATTGGATAAACCTGTTGGAAAATTGTTACCTATTGACTTGCGAGACTAAGCAAAAAAGAAAAAAAGGAATGCATTTGGTTTAACCATGGAAGTGAAATGTAACCAGTGATGTGGGGTAGGTAAATATTTTTTGGGTATACACCCAAAAATTGGGTATTTTGAGAAAAAAAATTTTTGATTGGTGATTTACAATGAAACATATAAAATTCATTAATTCCCAAAACTTGATATTTTGCAAAAAAAAAAAGTATTTGTGAATAGTGATTCAAAATTAATTATTAAATTTATAAATACCCATAAACTGAATATTTTTTTAAAAAATGCATTTGTGAATGATGATTCAAAATTAAACATAAAATTTATAAATATCCCCAAGCTGGATGTTTTGAAAAAAAATAGGAAAGCATTTGCGAATGGTGATTGAAAATGAAACATATTAAAATTATAAATATCGCAAAACTGGGTATTTTGCAAAAAAGTTATTTGCGAATGGGGATTCAAAATGAAACATACAAAATTTCAAAAACTGGGTATTTTTCAGAAAAAAGTATTTGCGAATTGTGATTTAAAATTAAACAAAAATTTATACAAAATATCCAAAACTGGGTATTCTGCAAAAAAAAAAAGTATTTACGAATGTCAAAATTCAACATACAAAATTTATATCCATAATGTATAGTTTATAAATTTTTTTTAAATTAAAGTTTTAACCAAATTATAAAAAAAAAAATTAATAACAGGATTCCGAATAAAGTATTCTAAACTTTAAACGGGATCAGAGGATAATTTGCTTTTTCTGGTTTAAAATTATGACATTAATAGAATAATAATTTTTAACACCGCTTATGTTATATAAACATCACCAGTGAATCTAGTTATTCGTAATTTACTCATATTGCCATGCTGCAAGTCAACCTTTCTTGTTTTGATTTAGTGAATGATTATATTAATATCAATGTAGATTTTACGTTAAAAAGTAAAAATAATAATAAAATGGGGAAAAAATTACCTGCTTGGAATTTTTAATGTTAAGAAGGATGAAAGTATCCAATGTTAAGTACTGTAATGTTGAGTACAAGCATACCAATGTAAGCAAAATGGAGAAACACATAAAAAATATTTCAAAAGTTCTATTGGATTAAAAAAGGTTTTGAAAGGGATAAAATAGATAATGAATTTTCTTTTAATCAAATTCCAACCATTACAACTACATGAAATTTGGAGTTTCAAGAATATTTATGTATTGATGTTCATGATGCCTAACCATTAAACTGTGTGTGTCTAATACATCGCCAAATAATACGGCAGTTTCAGCAACAAGAAAATCACATTTCTTGTTGCTGAAATCTTGTTACAAAGATCACTTACCTTTTTGGAATTAATATGAGTGCATATTACTTTCAGAATAATTCACTTTTAAAAACTGTTAGAACTGCGAAATTTCCATCAGCAATGTCTGGTAATTTGACTAATTAATCCAAAAAGAATTCTAAACAATTGTATCGTTCATTTTAGATTCTATTATCAGCTATTTATCATTTTAAAACCAAACTCATCATTTTCTTTTTTTAAATTTAGTTAAAATAACTCTCATTTTTAAAAAGTAGCAAATGCATTAATATTCATTTACTCATTGGAAAAAAGGATTAACATTTAGGCTACGTATTTTATGTAAGATCCATGATATAATACAGTATACGTTCGTTTTTACGAACCTCTTTTTAACGAACACTTACGATTTTACGAACTAGCGAGTGGTCCCGAAAACACTCCCATAGACGTAATGTAATTTTTCGCTCGCATTTACGAACTACAAATTATGAAAATCTCTTTTTTGCGAACTCAGTTTTCATACTCCTGCAATTTTTTTTTAAATATAGGAACGGAGTGCCAACGTCAATTAAACTCTCAACAGGTGTATTCTAAGAATGTGTTGTTTCCTCCCCCCACCCTCTTTTGGAGGGAGGGGACATACCAACAAGTTCAAGTAGCGTCCCATGGTGCGTGTGGTTGGTTGTCAGGACTAAGGCACTTTTTTGAAGGGAACAATAACTGTGAAATGATTTCAAGCATAGATAAAATGGAAACAAGTATTTTCCAAAATGTGATTTTAAAATAAATAAATGATTATTTAAATTCCTAATTTTTTTTTTTATCTATGTTTTCATCTATGCATTTTCATCTAAGTAATGCAGTCTATGTTTTCATATGTAATATTTTCAAAGCATGATAACGTATTTTTCTGGGTAATAAAATAATTTTTTGTGCATAAATTTGCATTTACTTCTTGTACACTTAAAAAATACATATATAACTTTATTTCATAATAGTAGAAAATAATCTTGAAATACTGCTTCATCTGTTAAGAGAACACAGTATTATTATTTATGTACGTATTCATATCATTTTTGGTGCTTTTCTATTTTAAGAACTTTCGATTTTAAGAACTATTTCAGTGTTCCCTACAAGTTCGTAAAAACGAGCGTTAGTTTCCGCTTCTAACGTAGGACTACGTTCCTCCCATTGGGGGTCTCAGGCAGGAATTTGATTCACACGCCAAAACGCCACAGGAAACGTTGTATGCAGTGATGTAAAATACCCAGGTATTTATTTTTAAGGGTAAATACCCTGGGTATTTATTTTTCAATTAACTCTATTCATATAAAATACAGACACTGCTGTGATATATGATGTTTCATTTAATATAAATGTACAGTCACGAAAAAAAGTATTCGGACACTTTAACGAAAAAAAATTGAAGTTGATTATTTCTGTTATTTTTGGGAATAACTATAACTTTTTGTAGTATCTTATAAAACGTACTATTAGACATAATTGCAGAAAAAAGGAGCTGAATAAATTAATAATTACACAACTTTAATACCTTTCATTACCAATAAGGTGAAAACAAGTGTCAAAAAAGTATTCGGACAGTGAGAGAAATTGAAGTCTTTTGGCGATAAATCAAAAGAAATGAAATGTTTACCTGCTTTAAGGTACGGCAACTATTTAATTAATCAGTTCTAACAATGAAAATCGGAAAGTGTGTTGTAACGTGAAACATGGTCAAAAGAAACCCGAAATTAGAACTGAAATGAAAAAAAACTCATTGTTGATCATTATAAAAGTGGAAAATCTATTCGAAAAGTAAGTTATATTTTAAAAATAAGTAAATCAACAGTATTTAGTATAATTTCTAAATACAGGAAAACTGGCTCTGTAGAAAATAATACACGGACAGGACGCCCAGCAATTTTCACACCTCGTGAGCAGAGGTGGTTTGTTAAAAAAAATCACTATCAATCCAAAGATAAGTGCTGTTAAATTAACGCTTGAATCTAGAAAACGTTTCGGGAAAATGTCTCATCCTGAAACTGTAAGAAACATATTGAGGAATCATGACTTTTATGTTCGAGTTCCTAGAAAGAAACCGTTTATTAGTTAAGTGAACCAGAAGGAGAGATTGAAATTTGCTAGATGTTATTTAAAAAAAACCTAAAGAGTTTTGGGAGTCTGTAAATTTAATGTTTCTGATTCAAATGGAAAGCAAAAGGTATGGAGAAGGCTTAATATTGAGCTTAAACTTAGAAATCTTCGTGCTACAGTGAAACATGGCGGCAGCAGCCAACTTGTCTGGGGTTGCATAAGTAGCTTTGGAATAGGAAACCTAGAATTAATTGACAGCAAAGTTAACAAATCTGGTTACTTAGACATTCTTAAAAGAAATATAAGACAAAGTGCTCAAAAAATTAGAATTTTGGCCAATTTTAAACTCTACCAAGACAACGATCCGAAGCATACGTCCCATATTTGTAGGCTATGGGTTCTCTATCATTGTCCTATGGGCATTAAAACGCCATCCCAAAGTCCCGACCGTAATCCTATAGAACAATTATGGGATAATATACAACAACGTTTGCATGAAAGTAATATTACGAGCAAAAATATCCAGAAAGAAAAAACTAATTGAAGCATGGAGAAATATTGATCCCAATATATGAAAGAAATTAGTCAATTCAATGCCAAGTAGATTGAAAGGAGTAATAAAAAACAAGGGTCGGCCAACAAAATACTAACATAGTGCTTTCAAGCAGAAAAAATATTAAGTTTAAGTTTAAGAAAACTATTTCAGTAACATATGCATTTTCACACCTTGTAGGATTTAAAGACAAGATTCGTTTTGCAATATATAGTTTTAATGTTTTTTATTGGATGAATAAAGTGTGATTCATCTTGGTGTCCGAATACTATTTTGTGTGTCTATATATTGAGTATAAAGTAAGGTCAGTAACACATATGACTTTTTAACTTTGACAACCTTTTAAATTATATAAAAACTAAAAAAAAATGATTCAGAAAAAAACAAAAATGACGGGAGGCTGTCTTTTTCAAAAAGCCGCTGAAGGGAAATCCAGTCCAAATCCGAACGGGGAGTCAGAACGGGCAGTCTGAGTCCTTAACGAAGAACAGATTCGTTCCTTTTGGTCGGACTCGAGTCTTGTCGTTCCTTTAGCGGATCCGGATCTTCGAATTCATACCGGAATGAACGACAGACTACTAACTACTACCAGTAGGGCGATCCAACCGGCATCTGGCACAACGCAGCTGTGTTGAAGGTCCGAAAAAGGAACCAGCGCACAGTGATCGATTTTATAAATCTAGCTGGACAAAAATAAAAAAAAAAACCCACCAGTGTTAATTCTTGCTACCAAATGCTTTATTGGCAGCAAGAAATACCCAAAAAGCAATAAACCATCTCTAATTTAAACGATTAGTTCCTGGAATTTTGCCTGTAATGGGTAAAAGTTTGCATATTGCGACAGTAAATTTTATGATCTTCTAGAAGGGAGATAAGAGATTTGTGTTATTTGCTGTCTGACTTATTTTAAAAAAATATTTATGCTTATATAGTCATTGTATTATCCAAGGTTAATATTGTGTCTAAGTTTCATATATTAAATGCGAGTGTTAAATATATTTTTAATATATGAAAAATATATGGATTTTATACCATTTCACTAAATGTTATTTGGAAAACAACAACAACAAAAAAATCTTCGCAAGTCTTCGCCTTCTAAGTTATATATTTATTATATACTAGATGTATTGAAAAAGAAAGAGTACTAAAGAATACACCCGGATCTGCCTGGGAACCCAGAATTTTTTAGGAACTTTGTTTCCACATATACATTATCCGATCAAAAGTATCCGGACACATTCGGATTTTCACATTTTTTAGAATTTTTGACGAAAGGCTAAACTGAATACCCTTGAACTTTGACCATGTAAAGAATAGACACTAACTCACATTTTACAGTGAATATTCGGTTCCGAGAGCAATTAGGGGACCGTGTACAAATTGATGAAGACGAAAATTATTTTGGCCCACCCCGCTTCAAAGAAAGCTTATAACGAGAAGGAACTTTCAGCAATGGTTATGTTTAATGTGCATAATATTTATATGAATTTTCGTAAACGCAGCGCAAAGATATAAAAGTTATATTATATAAAACTTACAGCAAAGATGACAATATGTTAGAAAATCATTATGTAAAAATTTGGAATTTTTTTTTTTTTTAATATTACAGGAATTATGAAAATTTTTATTGCGCATACGCGAGACATAGCATAATTTTTCTTTCACAACTTTAAAGCCAGATATATAGGGCAACTTATATAAACAAATAAAGTTCAATATCTTTATTATTCAGAAAGATATCGGCATTACAACGAGAAGAATTTTAGCTCCTATCGAAGAGAGGCTAAAAGATGAGGGATTGCACACAAATTGATATTTTTTACACTTTCATCCTTGAATAGTTATATTAAAATGTATAGTGGTTAGAAATTTGCTAAACAACCATGAACACTTATCAATTACGTGCATAACTTAAATTCCAGCTAATTAGGCACTATAAATAACAAAAATTTAATTACCTTAATTATATTATTTACATGATTACACTGGACAACAAATTTTTTTTTAATGTTGCTTCAGAAAGAAAGGGTTATAGCTATGTATTTTTGTGCTTTGATTTCAAATCTGTTAACCGTTTTTTTTCAATCACCCATAGTTTTTGAGTAACGTAGTAACTCTTATTATATACATTAGGAAATCATATTCAGCTTGCAATATTTACACAGGCATATTAAAATGTTACAAACCTTCACTTTCTTGTGTACTTGGCCTGTCGACTGTGCTTGGCTTGAGGAATATCCATTTTCAATGTCCAACAATAGTCGGCTAACATTTTGGGATCCCATTTCCCTTGGTAACGAGCTCCCATATTCGAGATATCCTGATGAAACCGTTCACCATGCTCGTCGCTTACTGATCCAAGGTTTTCAGGGAAGAATTCTAAGTGGGAGTGCAAGAAATGGATTTTCAACGACATGTTGTATCCCATGGTTTTGTACACGCTAAATTCAATTGAGCGATTTCTGGACTCCAAAAGGGAGCGAATGTAAAAATTCGCCTTTCCGATCTTTTAGTACAGAAAAACGCTCCTTAAAACACTGTTATAGTCAAAAACCAGTTTCGGCTGCTTACTCGCTAAGAAACTGATAACAGATTCGGAATTCGTTTGACTATTGCGTTCTTCTTCGGAGCGGTTTTTAATTTGTACTTCCGACGCTAGGGGTACCCGAAAAATCATTGGTTAATAATCATCACGTGACGACTTGGCGCTTTCCTTATCTGTGGGCCGATAAGATTGGCAGACATTTTTTTTTTTTTTTATTTTAGCCGGCTTCCTTCATGTTAGTGGAGGAATGAAATTGAAACGTATTAAAGAACATTAATATTTGTTATTTGCATTAATCAGGGAGATACACAGTCCTGCCCTGGTTCGTGATTTTCTTTAGCCGAAAGGAGTTTTGGACTTGGTCTAGCTGAGGACTTGAACAAGTGGAATAAGAAACAACAACAACAGATTCACAGTATGGTGAGTTACATTTTCAAATCCTAAAATTGCTCTTTAATTTCATAGTCGGGAATCTGTCCAGATATTTTTTATATGACTGATATTATATTTATGCACATTCTGCAAAAACTTCGTTAAATAACCTAATTCCATTCTGAACATATCCCTGATATATGTTCCTACTTGAATGCAAATTTGAAAATTCTTGAGACATTAAAAATAATTTAGGGAATATCTTCATCCTGAATACATTATTTAATGACACTTTAATTTTAGAAAATTATATACCATTAAAGATTATCCATTAGAAAGTTCAGGAAGAAATTTAATATGATGAAATTTAATTTCATCCACTATCATATTAATCACACTTATTTTTATTTTTAACTTAAGGTGTATGTAAATTTGGTTTCAGCAGTGAATGCATGTTTTAATGTTTTAAGTTGATTGTAGCAGTAATTGATAAAAGAATTTTAAAGTAAAAACTTGTGTCCCCCAATTAAAAATAAACTGATAGTGAAATGAAATGTATAGTGTTTATTAATTCTTCATTATTTTAATATTTTGGACATTGTTTAATAATTATAAAGTGTCTACAGTTTCCATAAATATATTTTTTATTTATGTGTTTATTTTATTTGGGAGAAAAAATTGCAGAATTTAATTTGCCTGTCCACAAAATGCTTGTGTTTGTCAGACTATTCTAATGACAGTTTAGTTATCTAAATTATATATAATACATATAATAGAATTAATATTATATCTATGTAGATTTACTTTCCATTGATGTCAAAATTCTATGTTTTAAAAAGTTTTGTCTCCTATTGATGTACCAGTTACCTAACTGATCAAGTCATTTATAAGCATAAAACTAGTTTTATTATTATTAATTGTGCATTGGGATGAGTGTTTTTAGTTTAATTTTTCCACTATTAGAATATGGGGTTGGAGCAGTAGATTATTTTGGGTACAATTAGCTTTTTCCATTTCTCTCGCATCTTCATACTTCCCTATATGAATGTACTCTACATGCTGAACTCGGTGCTGTAGGGTAAATATCTTTTAAGAAATTTATTTTTTTAAATTTTTGATTTTAGGTTGTCTTTTAATCGACACCGACATCTGTAAAATACCTGGATATCCTCTTCTGAAATGCCAAAAAGTTGTGGCAGATAGATTCTCTGAAGAAGTAGATGGTAAGACCGAATAAATAAAATTGATTTTTTTTCATTGTAGAATAGTAATGAATTTGCTTTAGAAAGTTACATAATACATCTTTACTAAATATCATGGTTTTTTCATAGAAATATAACTGCGTCTGTGTGAACTAATTAAAAAGTATATGTTTAGGAAAATCCATCTATTTAATATAGCTGCAAATGCTTTGCAACTTATACTAAAAAATTATACACAATGTTTTATGAATAATTTTATATCTCTCATTCATAAAGAGTTAACTTTTGCTTTAGTTTAAAATTTTACATGCCATTGCTTGGTTACTAACTAAAGAATCTTACTGTAGCTTTTATATAAGTTATTTTTAATTACATTTGGAAGATTACTAATTGAGATCATACTTCATAGTTTAATTGCTATGCCTTTGCTTTTGTCTAAGGTTTACAGAGGTCCTATGATATAGGATGGATGTTCCAGCTTTGGCCACCTTAAGAGAAAATTTGAAATGGAAGTTTCTCAGTGGATGTCTGTTTAAAGCATATTAAATCATACTTATACTATTCTTTAGCAAATTCTATTGGCTTTCTGCTAGTTATAAAATTTTTCTGAATAATATTTTAGATTTAGAGTTATGAATTTTTAAATAAATTAACCCAATTTTCACCAGTTTTGGCCACACTAATATTATATTTGTAACAGACATTTTAATGAATTTTAAGTAAAAATAAATCATTTTTATGCAGTATATTTTTTTGCTAAAATATGAAACAAGAAATGGGGACAGGAATAAACGTAGATTGCAAAAGCATAGATTTTTTTTAAACTTCAAAACTACTACTTCAAAACAAAAAGTTAAATATTGTATAAAAATTTGCAAATATGTGTGCGAAACAAATGGATATGTGTCTCATGTTAAAAATGAAAACAATTATAATAGAATGGTATGGGGAGTATGTTACAAAACAGAATTCCATAATTTTTTCAAAAAGTTCGTTCAAAACCCCTTTTTTACTATTCTGTATGTAAGAATAATTTAACCACTAGTTTGTTAAAGACATTTACAGCAAATTTTTAACTTTAATTGTTTACATGGAAACAAAACTAATTGTTAAAAAAAATCTGTTTGAGCGATGTCCTTCATTATGTTGCAGAAATTTTTCGTTAATTAAATAATTTATTTTGCAGGTTTCAGGAGATCAAAGGCTTCATTATGCAATCCAGGGAACTACTAGTGTGTTAAAAAATAATACTAACTTATATGTTTACTACTCAGGAATGGTTGTTTATGAAAACCTATCTGATTAGAAATAGAAATGTTATATTTAATTGTAAGTGAGAATTTTATGTGTGATATATTTATATGAATTTTACCAAAATATAACTGTAGGTATTTTATACAGAAGCATCAGTTTTATTTATAAATAATTGAAGATTGTGCTTTTGGAAAAGAGTCTAAAATGCACATTTGCCATGTAATAAAAATGAGAAAGAAAAAAAATGAGCTTTTATTATTGGAAAATTTGTTTTTGCATGAGTCTAGCAGAAAG
>BGPR01021997.1:0-25849 GCA_013235015.1 Araneus ventricosus | reverse complement strand
ACCAAAATGTGTGATATCACACTTCTTGTTACCCCCTTATCACCATTTCAAGAACCCCCTCCACGCGTGACATCATTTGTGGACGGCCCCTAACGCCACTTCTGCAGAGTTTAGGGAGAAAACGGCACAATACGGGACTGAGTAGTTAAATACAGTGACTGTCCTGTATATACTGGACGTATGGTACACACTATGCATCGGCAGCAAGTCATTCAGAAGTAGTTGATAACAAAGCACACTTATGCTTATAAAACGTTAATAACAATGTTATATTTTCTAACTATTAACTAAAATAATGCGAAAGTCATCAAGTAACGCCAACAACGAACTGAACACAATAACGTGAACACAGAGAAAAAGATTCTTTTTCTCTGTCAACGTGAACGGTAAAGCAACACGTGCTTTAATTCTCCCGAGAGCTTTTTAAAATGCAGTGGAACCATAGAGTAGAGAACCATGTAGTATCTATACTATTCACCACCGCGTGTTGACACTGACACTCGTGTCAGCTCACCGATTTCTTATTCTCCATGCCAAAACAGCGGATTGTCGAGCGCCTTTTTCCCCCGTTTTTCAATCCCAGAAAATCGGCGAGTTATCGGCGGATCGAGTTCAATATGCGTTTGTGTGCATGTGCCAGTAGAATGAAAAATCGTTCTGGCTCCAAGTTTCGGATTTTTCCTTCGCTTGTAAGAGTTTTTTTTTTTTTGGAGAAAAATCAATCTGAGGAATATTTTGGTGTTTAGCCTAACTAATAAGTAAGTGAAAAATAATAACTTCTTGCCGCTAAATTTTGTTTCAAGATGTATTTCATGTTATTAATATCTATCCTGGATTGCTGTCATTTTTAGAATGCAAACTGCTTATTGTTCAGGTAAATTAAATACACATATTAACTAAAAAAAAGTATAATGTCTTTACTGTACCTGGTGATGCATTCAGAAAATTGACTTTATATTTAATGAAGCCTTTTTCTGCAGTGTGTTTCCAAGTTTAAAATATTGATCCCTGTCTATTATATGTATTGTAATGCATGATGTTTTATTTCCTATAAGATTTTTACTACAAGAATGCAAATCTTTGATTGTTCAAATAAATTTAAAATGCTCAAATTTTTATATTTTAAAGCTGTGTTTAGTTACGTCTTAATTGATGAGAAGTAGTTTTATATTATGTTATCCAACTTTGCTATCAAAATTGCATTCTCTAACATTATTCCATCTTTGCCACTCTATATAACTAATAAATACCTCTTCCTTACTCATAAATTTACTGTGTTGTACTATTTAGTTGTTTTATGTGCCATGTCGATTTTTATTTTAAAAGAAGTAACTCTCTTATTGGTTAGATAAATTTAAAATATCCATGCTTTTTACATTATGGACAGTATCTTAAATTATGTCTTATACATAATGTAAAAGCCTTATATTTTGCAAACGATTGTTTTCTTGAAATTACCAGGTGTATTCCTTCTTTGTAAATAATATAACACTTTTGATATGTATTGAGGCAGTATACTCGGAAAGACATCCAGAAAATTGTCTTTGTATTTAATAAAGCTTTGTTCTGTGGTGTATTTCCAAGTTAATATATTGATCCTCAATTATTAAATGTACTGTAGAGTTATTCGTTATATAGTTCTTTATGGGATTTTGTTAGAATAGTAATTATTTTTAGTGGTTAAAATAAAGTGCATCGTATTTTTATTTATGAATGTGTGAAGTTGGAAATTTCCTTAAAAATATTGTTTGAGTGCATATTAAACAGTATAAATTAATTCATTCATTGATATATAGTAGCATTTTACATAGAAACTAGTGTGCTTTATCAGTTTTTTTACAGTATTAAATAACTAAAATTTCTGTCAATCTATGCAGCTTATATCAATATTTTATACACTTCATTAATCAATGCTGTATTTTCGTTTTAACAGTCTGGGTATTCATAAACTATTTTTATGTATGTGAACCATTAAAGACTTGCAGAAAAATATTTTAATATGCTGTAGGACTCTTAAAATCTAATTGAAAATTATATTATGGAAACATTGTGTGCATGTGCAGTAGAATGAAAAATTGTTCTGGCTCAATGTTTTGGATTTTTGCATGGCTTGTAAAAGTAATATTTTTGGAGAAAAACAATCTGGAAGAATATTTTGGTGTTTAGCAAGACAAATAGTGTAGTTTTTTGTATGTAAAGTGGAGAAAACTCCTTTTCACTACTATTTTTTGGCTCTTCCTTTTCAATAAGTATGCTTTTAAATATATTTCATACTTTTTATCCTGAAAGAGAAAATCTCGATTTCGAGAGGATTATCTAATATTTGTCGGTTTCAACAATACAAGCTAATTTTTATACTTTCAGTGTACAATTATCAGCAATGATCATGGCTGACACATAATTATTTCGTGAGTAATGAACTGATGTGTTAAAGAAAGATGGACAATTAATTTTAGGTTATTTACTGTATACTCCAATGAATGCAAGCTGTTTATTGTTCAGGTAGATTTAATTACACATATTTACCATAAATAAAATGAATCTTTTCACTGTGCCCGGTGACACATTCAGAAAATTGACTTTATTTTTAATGAAGCTTTTTTCTGCACTGTGTTTCCAAGTGTATACTATCAAACCTTGTTTATTAAATTTATCGTATATGATTTTTACTACTAAGGATATAAATCTCTTTGTTCTGATAAATTTAAATGCATAATTTTATTTATTTTGCAAGCTGGGTAATATAACACTTACTTCAGTGGAAAAAGAAAAATTAAATTTTCCATAAGGAAAATATTTATATTTGATTGTGTAATTAACAGTTTCATAAGTTAATGCATTTATTTCTATAAAATTGAATTTTACAAAGAAATTAGTTCATATTACTGTGTTTAAGCAATTAGTTTTTGCAGTATTTAAGACTTTAGATTTCTTTATCAAGTTATACAGCTTATATTGAAATTTTATCCCCTATGTCCATTAATGCTGCATTATTGTGTTTTGAGCTCTGAGTATTAATAAATTATTTTGATATATCTGAACTATTAAATAGTTATGAAAACATTTCAATATGCAGTAGCTCTCTTAAAATCCAATACTAAATTATATTGTTGAATAATTATAAAAATACACAGCAGTATATAAATATTTCAACTACACATTCTCGTATAATCCTATTTAGCCACTCTGTATCACTAATCTCGACCTCTTTATGTATTTAATTTGCAGTGTTGCACAGTTTTGTTTTATGTTCTATATTGATTTTTATTTTAAAAGAAGCAAATCTTTTATTGGTCAGATAAATTTAAAATATCCATATTTTTTACAATGAAGGACTCTATGTTTAATTATGTATTATATTTTTCAAAAGAATTTTTTTTTATGAAAATACAAGGTGCATTCCTTCTTTGATAACACTTTTATGCTTCAAAACACTTCTTGCTTAGAACACTTTTGATCTGCATGGAGACAGTATTCATTAACACTGGAAGACATCCAGAAAATTGTCTTTGTATTTAATAAAGCTTTGTTCTGTGGTGTTTTTCCAAGTTAATATTACTGATTTTCATTTATTAAATATACTATAGAGTAATGTATTATATAGTAGTTATTTTTAGTGGGAAAAAATGTGCTTCATATTTTTATTTATAAATGTATGAAGTTGGAAATTTCCTCAAGAACATGGTTTGACTGCATCCTTTGGTATATAATTGCATTTTACAGAGAAATTAAGTGTGCTTTAACATGATTTTTTATATTTTTTTTACAGTATTAAAGAATTTAAATTTCTGTAAATATATGCAGCTTATACTGATAATTTGTACACTTTATTCATCAATACTGTATTTTCGTTTTTACATTCTGGGTATTAAGAAACTATTTGATGTATGTTAACCATTAAAGACTTGCAGAAAAATATTTTGATATGCTGTAGGACTCTTAAAATCTAATTCAAAATTATATTATTGAATCATTGTAAAAATTTACAGCAGTATAAAAAAGTTTCAGCCTATGCATTGATATACACTCTTCTATTATTAAGAACTACCTCTTTCTAACTTATTAAATTTGCTGAATTGTTTTATTTTGTTTTATGAGCTATATGATTTTTATTTCAAAAGATGCAAATCTCTTATTGGTCAACTAAATTTAAAATATTCAGAATTCTTACATCTTGAAAACTGTATAAATTATTTCTTTTATGTAATGGAAACTTTTTATGAATTTGCCAAAATACCATGTGTATGATAATAAGTTTTTAATACTTTTGATATGCATACGGCAGTATTTTATATACTTGGTTATGAATCAGGAAAATTGTCTTTGTAATATAGCTTTGTTTTTTTGCATGTTTCTAAATTTATATATTTACCATTATTTATTAAATATACTGCCGAGTTGTCTAATATTGTTCGTTATAAAATTTAGTTAAAATTTATAGCAGTTATTTCTGTGGAAAAAAATTGCTTAGCATTCTTGTTTCTAAATATGTGAAGTTATGTTTCCATAAAGAAATTTTAATGCATAATAAACATTTTTATAAATTAATGCATTCTTCTGTATATAGTTGTGTTTTACAGAAATATTAGTTCAGCTTACTTTGCTATGACAAATCTTTACAGTATTAAAGATTTTAAATGTCTTTCAGTCTCTGTATTTTGTGTTGATATTTCCTATAAGTCATTCATCAACACTGCATTCATGTGAACCATTTAACAGTTGCAGAAAAACATTTTTATATATGCAATAAGACTCTTAAAATGTTATTAAAAATTATAAATGAAATAAAAGTATATTGTTAATTGTGTTAATATACTTATTTGGCTGGTATAAGTTTTTTTTTTTGTCAACTTGTAAAAATATCTGAACTATAAATATTGTTTTTGCATTTTGATTCAAATATTCAGACACAAGTTGTCTCAAAATAATATAAAGTTTCATTGCTATTCTATGCAATAACACCATGACCATGATTTTTCAGGATGTAATATTTTAAAAACATATCCTGGTTAATAGTTATCAGAGTAGAGATGTGTTTCTGAGTTGTGTCAAAAAATATCAGAATAATAGCTGTCTTAGGTAGTACTTAATACTCTGTTCTGCATCCAGAAAACTGCCTTTGTGTTTACCAAAAGCTTTGTTTGGTGGTATGTTTGTAAGCTTATATAGTTATCTTTATTTATTAAATATACTGCAAAGTTATTCCTTTTGTTGATTCCTTATAGAATTTATCGAGTATTTATTTCACTGGAAAAAGTTGCCTAACATTTGTGTTTATAATAAGTGAAGTTGGAAATTTTTATAAAGAAATTTGAATGCATAATAAAGAGTTTTATAAATTTATATATAACTCTGTATATAGTTGAATGATACAGAGAAATCAATTCATATTAATTTGCTTTGACATTTATCTTTTACATCATTTAAAGATTTAAAATTTCTTTTGATCTATGCAGCTTATTTTATATATTTCATTCACCAGTGCTACATACATGTGAATCATCAATCAGTTATTGAAAATCCTTTTGATAGGCAATAGGACTCATAAATCTTATTCAGAATTATAAATTACTGTAAATTGTGCTAATGTACGTACTTGACTGGTAGAAGCTTTTTTTTTTTTTTTTGCCAACTTGTTTTGGTAAATTTGTCAAAATAACTGAATTATAAACATTTTTTGCATTTTGAATAAAATATTCAGATGAAAGTGGGCCCATAATAATATAAAGTTTTATATAATTCTATGTAATAAGACCATAATAAACCATTGTCCCTTTCGATGTAATATTCTTATCTGTGATATTAAGTAACCATGAACTTTAATTGAAAATCAGAAAATAAATTCACATATTTGTATGAAAAAATTTAAAAGATGACTTCTTTTTCTTTATTTATACAAATCTATATGAAATTAAATGTTTTTACTTGAACGAAAATAAAAAGACTGTTATTGGAAAACTGGCAGGAAAAGAATCCTTGAAATAGTTTTAAATTATTGATATAATTTTTTTGTTAAGTCAAAATAACTTATTAACATAAAAGTCATTTTATTTGTAGCAACATTTCATTCTGAGTTTCCTTCCCCTTATATTTTAAATGTAGGCCTCTAATGCTCTGCTTATTAAAGTACACAAAATAAAAAATATTCTAACAATTTGTTGGTAAAACCAAGAAAATTGCTATATTTTAACAATTGTTGTATGTTTGTTAATTTCTTTTTAAATTTTGTTTATTGAATTCATAAAGTAACGAGTTGTAATAATAAAATAAGTAGTAAAGAACATTAAATTACTCTTATTAATGAATATAAACTTGAAGCATGCTGTGTTTCATAGCAATTTATTTGCTATGAAACACAGCAGATATTATGCAGGTAGTAATAGAATGTTAATACCAACTTATCAAAAAATGAATACCTCATTTTATTCTCAAATAATGAAGATATTGAGAAAAGCAAATCTGCATTTTAATTGTGATAGAAATGTTTAAAACAATTGCTATCTATCTGATTATTTGGACGGTTTAAAATATCTGAAATCCATCAATTAAGCATACATTTCATGTAAAGATAATATTAATTCTAAAATACTTACAAATAATATCAATAATTTATTTCATTACACTTATTTGGATTTGTCAAGACTATTATGTTTATGTTCTGAACAGTTACTAGTCAGTAATTCATTCAGTTGAAAATCAAAATTTGCTAAATTCAATGTTTACAACAAGTAACAAGTTTTAAATATGTAAATGTAATAAAATACTCGTGTTAATTTTTTTAAAATAAAGAGAGAAGGAAGTTCTTACAAAAAATATCTCTAGCGCAATAGCATTTTATTAATAATAAATGGATTGAATGATTATTTGTTTTATTAGGTATTGGTGTTCATAAAAATTCTTCCATTTTTCAGAAACGTTTAGTCTGATTTTTGTTTACACATGAGCAGTTTACAGGTTCTTCTTTCCAATATTTTCAATCTATATATTTGTTAATGAAATAGTTTTGCAATTTGTTTAAGGAATATTGTTACATAGGCTTTAGTAAAAGCTGGATTTATTTGGAAACTATTTACTATAAAAATATTCACTAATGTACATCTAAATACCAATATTTTTTTTATTGCAGCATACTATGAAAATTTAAAACCTACTTGCTTAATAATGTATCAAGACACAGAAATATACAAGTATTTATATGGGATTGTCACTATAAATCTCCATTTCGATACAATTATACTAACATCTGAAAATCGAATCTTATCCATATGTGCTGAAAACATATGGAGATAAGAATAACAATTTTATAAAAATTTTATTTCGAGAATCCTAAATTCAGGCAACAAAAATATTCAAAAGTTGCATGACAGTCAAAACAAACATTAGAAGGCGCTAAAATCAGCTGATAATCATGTGACATATTTGGACCAATGCAAATCTACTTTGAAAATGATGGGGGCAGGAATAACTGGTACCCTACGTAACAGAGTGGGGCGTGTCCTACGTAGGCTCCGATACCGAGAGATCGAGTAACTCTTGTGTGGGAATAAGAATTTCGCGAAATCCAGAATCAACGCTCGGTCACGGATACAATAGCAGAGTGGTACAAATATTCAGACACAAGTTGTCTCAAAATAATATAAAGTTTCATTGCTATTCTATGCAATAACACCATGACCATGATTTTTCAGGATGTAATATTTTAAAAACATATCCTGGTTAATAGTTATCAGAGTAGAGATGTGTTTCTGAGTTGTGTCAAAAAATATCAGAATAATAGCTGTCTTAGGTAGTACTTAATACTCTGTTCTGCATCCAGAAAACTGCCTTTGTGTTTACCAAAAGCTTTGTTTGGTGGTATGTTTGTAAGCTTATATAGTTATCTTTATTTATTAAATATACTGCAAAGTTATTCCTTTTGTTGATTCCTTATAGAATTTATCGAGTATTTATTTCACTGGAAAAAGTTGCCTAACATTTGTGTTTATAATAAGTGAAGTTGGAAATTTTTATAAAGAAATTTGAATGCATAATAAAGAGTTTTATAAATTTATATATAACTCTGTATATAGTTGAATGATACAGAGAAATCAATTCATATTAATTTGCTTTGACATTTATCTTTTACATCATTTAAAGATTTAAAATTTCTTTTGATCTATGCAGCTTATTTTATATATTTCATTCACCAGTGCTACATACATGTGAATCATCAATCAGTTATTGAAAATCCTTTTGATAGGCAATAGGACTCATAAATCTTATTCAGAATTATAAATTACTGTAAATTGTGCTAATGTACGTACTTGACTGGTAGGAAGCTTTTTTTTTTTTTTTTGCCAACTTGATGTTTTTTTATTAGAGATTTGTCAAAATAACTGAATTATAAACATTTTTTGCATTTTGAATAAAATATTCAGATGAAAGTGGGCCCATAATAATATAAAGTTTTATATAATTCTATGTAATAAGACCATAATAAACCATTGTCCCTTTCGATGTAATATTCTTATCTGTGATATTAAGTAACCATGAACTTTAATTGAAAATCAGAAAATAAATTCACATATTTGTATGAAAAAATTTAAAAGATGACTTCTTTTTCTTTATTTATACAAATCTATATGAAATTAAATGTTTTTACTTGAACGAAAATAAAAAGACTGTTATTGGAAAACTGGCAGGAAAAGAATCCTTGAAATAGTTTTAAATTATTGATATAATTTTTTTGTTAAGTCAAAATAACTTATTAACATAAAAGTCATTTTATTTGTAGCAACATTTCATTCTGAGTTTCCTTCCCCTTATATTTTAAATGTAGGCCTCTAATGCTCTGCTTATTAAAGTACACAAAATAAAAAATATTCTAACAATTTGTTGGTAAAACCAAGAAAATTGCTATATTTTAACAATTGTTGTATGTTTGTTAATTTCTTTTTAAATTTTGTTTATTGAATTCATAAAGTAACGAGTTGTAATAATAAAATAAGTAGTAAAGAACATTAAATTACTCTTATTAATGAATATAAACTTGAAGCATGCTGTGTTTCATAGCAATTTATTTGCTATGAAACACAGCAGATATTATGCAGGTAGTAATAGAATGTTAATACCAACTTATCAAAAAATGAATACCTCATTTTATTCTCAAATAATGAAGATATTGAGAAAAGCAAATCTGCATTTTAATTGTGATAGAAATGTTTAAAACAATTGCTATCTATCTGATTATTTGGACGGTTTAAAATATCTGAAATCCATCAATTAAGCATACATTTCATGTAAAGATAATATTAATTCTAAAATACTTACAAATAATATCAATAATTTATTTCATTACACTTATTTGGATTTGTCAAGACTATTATGTTTATGTTCTGAACAGTTACTAGTCAGTAATTCATTCAGTTGAAAATCAAAATTTGCTAAATTCAATGTTTACAACAAGTAACAAGTTTTAAATATGTAAATGTAATAAAATACTTGTGTTAATTTTTTTAAAATAAAGAGAGAAGGAAGTTCTTACAAAAAATATCTCTAGCGCAATAGCATTTTATTAATAATAAATGGATTGAATGATTATTTGTTTTATTAGGTATTGGTGTTCATAAAAATTCTTCCATTTTTCAGAAACGTTTAGTCTGATTTTTGTTTACACATGAGCAGTTTACAGGTTCTTCTTTCCAATATTTTCAATCTATATATTTGTTAATGAAATAGTTTTGCAATTTTTTAAGGAATATTGTTACATAGGCTTTAGTAAAAGCTGGATTTATTTGGAAACTATTTACTATACAAATATTCACTAATGTACATCTAAATACCAATCTTTTTTTTATTGCAGCATACTATGAAAATTTAAAACCTACTTGCTTAATAATGTATCAAGACACAGAAATATACAAGTATTTATATGGGATTGTCACTATAAATCTCCATTTCGATACAATTATACTAACATCTGAAAATCGAATCTTATCCATATGTGCTGAAAACATATGGAGATAAGAATAACAATTTTATAAAAATTTTATTTCGAGAATCCTAAATTCAGGCAACAAAAATATTCAAAAGTTGCATGACAGTCAAAACAAACATTAGAAGGCGCTAAAATCAGCTGATAATCATGTGACATATTTGGACCAATGCAAATCTACTTTGAAAATGATGGGGGCAGGAATAACTGGTACCCTACGTAACAGAGTGGGGCGTGTCCTACGTATGCTCCGATACCGAGAGATCGAGTAACTCTTGTTCGGGAATAAGAATTTCGCGAAATCCAGAATCAACGCTCGGTCACGGATTACTCGATTCGGAAGCTAACACGCTGTTTGGTGAATAGCGCCGCAGTAGTGCCATCTATAGACAATATATAAAACTACCAACCCCTAATAGAAGGAAACAATCGTTGCATCAATAGTAAAGCATAAGATATTGATTGAAATAGATCAATATAATTTAAAGCACATGTTTTAGATAAACAAAAATAATTAATTCCATAACACTAAAGTGGCTTTGGAAAAGTAGCTTTTCTACCTTTGATTCTTTCTCCTTTCTACTTCGCCTAAACAGGTGCAAAAAATATTAATATTAAATTAAAGCAGAAAAATCCAAGTCTGTCTATAGTTTTATGTCAATTGCTTTCAAATGTGTCTACATTAGAAAAAAAAAAATCACAAGATTCTCTTCGAACATGTGACCGATTCCCAAGGAAGTTCAGAGAATGAATCGATTCCTTAATATCCGATTATCGGAATCGTATCTTGACCGGCAAGTATTCGTGTTTTGATTTCGATTCGGTACAAAATTTTTAAAATGTGTTCGTATTTATCACTTTTATAGCATAGAAAATATCGGTAAAGTTTATTTTATTCTTAATTTGTAATACTTGTATTAGCTGTAGTTGTGATATCAATTCAATGCCTCTCGGAGATGTAAATTTTGATCCATTTTTAATCTAATGCGAAATTAAACAATTTTCGGAATGCAAGTAGTATATTAGCCAATGTCGTTTGCATGTGAAGCCTATATTGTTGATTTTATTTGCCTTTTTGAGGCGGAAATTGGCAATTTTGAAGTTGAAACGTTTCGTTGTCAAATCCTAATTAGTATGTAGAAATTTATTCAAATTATTGAAACGGTATAGATGATAATAAAAGTTGTACTTTCTGCTGTTTCATGATCGCACCATCAAAATAGCAAACATTTAATTCAACTTGTATTATGGCATGCTTTATTGAAATTATAAAATTAAAGCCTGTAATAGTTATTGTGAATAAGATTTAAAGTAGGTGTTTATGTTTCACTAGTTTATATCTTCAGGTGTAAAACAAAAGAGGGTCGATTGTTGACTAACTCATTAGAATTTGTTAGAGTAAATGAGAAAAAAAAAATATTGCGATAGATTAACACGCTTATTAGTAAAAGCAAACGTTACCTAATATAAATTTTAAAGATTAATATCGACAGTATTACTTCTTAATAATACTAAGATATTCTATAATATATTGTAATACATCTTAGAATAGTGAAATTGATTAAAATTACTTAATTTCATGCTTGATAAAATTTATGATATAACTTCACCAGTGAACTCATTGATACACATGTTAATAGTGAATCTGTGAATAGCACTTGGGCTTATTTTCTTCATGGTTTCTCTGAATATTCTGATTCTTAAAACAATACAGCATTCTTATTTAGTCATATGTTTTTATTTATATCTTTGTGCACATGAAATAAAAAGTTTTTATGCAAAAAAGAAACTAAGTTTTTATCATCTAATGGAAGATATGATTTGGACACAGTTTTCCTCATATGGAAAGAATTTGAATTATTATTACTTACGTATGTTTATGTTTTCATTAAAAATGCAGAATCCAGGTTAATGATATGATTTTTTTAAAGTTTTATTTCTTTGTTTGTATTAATAGTTAAAATGCTGAGGTACTTTTTTTATATAAATTTATTCTCAATCTCCATACAGAAGTTAGTCTCTGGAATCAAAGATGAAAGTGAAATCAATCTGTATACAAAGAATTTATTTCATACTTTTCATAAGTTTCGTTGATGATTATATAAATGAATATTAACTGTGTTATTTTTTTATGTATGTGTGATATTTCAAATTAAAATGGTTTTACGATTTTTGATTGGAAATTCGCATCAACAGATTTCTTGTTTTGAGAACCTTGAAATAATTTTTGGAGTTTTAGTAATCAAGTTTTAAGCAAAACTAAGCGATAGTGCATAGATCTGGTAACCTTATTTTTCTTCTCCACAGCAATCTAAATTATTTTGTAAGAAATAAATTTAACCTAAAATGCAAAAAGCAATAAGTTGGAAACTGGGAACAATTTTGATATTAAGGCATCACTGGTGATAATCTTGTATTGGCGACTTTTTTCACCTAACCAAACATCATATCGTTACCATAACAAAATTTCGCCAATGTTCCTATATTGAAGTTGTTGAAAAAAGTCACCAAAACAAAATTATCGCCAGTGATGCCATATATCGAAGCTGTATAGGAAACTCTTTTACAAAATCACCATAACAAAATACATGCCTAGAAAAATAGTGCATTTCTATCTATGACTATTACCGATTATATTTTGAGAAATATTTTTAGAGTTAATACATTTATCTACCACTTTTTAAATATTTTTGGCTTAATATAAATCGGGAAGTTTTGACGAAAGATCCTTTTTCTTCAAACGATATACTTTTTTTAACCCTTCATTGGCCACAATATTCATGCTGGCAAGTTCGGGCATAATAGGCCCACTAGATATACAGGTAAACAATCTCTTAATTAATATTGTTATACCTTTTAATTTTATCATTCTAAGATTAATCATTGATCTTCATAAGGAGGCTTAAAAGAAAAAATGTGGGGATATTATTACAAAAAAAGACACAAGAATCATTTACACTTTTTCAAGGACCATTTCTATTTTCCAAACATGGGACACCAATGTCTTCCCATCACTTAAGTCAAACTTGCTGGTTTATTGTTTCTTTCTTTTGACCGAAGCAAATTTTTGGGACAACTGTTTTTGCACTAATAAATTTTACATGGTTTAGTCATGAATTGAGTAAAATAAATGGTTAACCTGGAATTTAGGGTGCGTACTCACTTTGTTTCCCTTAAGCTCACCAATGGGGAACTTCAGCATTTTTTTTAAAACACGTGAAAGCCATCCGTATTTGTAGAAAAAAATCATTCTAATTTCAAATATGCAAGCGAAATTTTACATAAAAATTTATTTATTTAAATATTGAGAGCGAAAGATGCACTGAAATAGCAGGAATCGTGATGCAATCCGAAACGCACTCTCACTGGCCAAGTAGCTTTTGATGTCAAAGTTGCCTTCCTTCACATACTTCTCTTTTGCTACTTTTGTTCCCTGCTTTGAATCAAGGCGTTTGTACCAGCTAACATTTTAAAAGTGAAGTTTTTGGCTTTTCTACTATTCAACGTTCAATTTCCCAATGGATATTGGTTTTACACAAGGTAAATCAGATAATTTGCCAAGGATTGATTCTACAATGGTGGCAATGTATTTCAAGAAAAATTCCGATTTTATGATGGCTGAGATACGAGGAATAAAAGCACAACGGTTTGATTTCTCCTTTTTTTTTTTTTTTGTCTTATAATCCTCCTCAATGAAACAGCATAAAAAAAAAATGCTGAACTTAGCTTAAAAAAAACCCTGTCATAACTCAGAATCCAAACAGTATCCCATGGTGTGTATACTAATTTGTAGAGAGACAGAGTGCTTAAAAAATAAAAAAGCATGAAAAACAGAACCTATGAATCAAAATTAATTTTAGCTTAACTTCTTTTTAATGTTAATCGAATTTGGCATAAAAAAAGAAAAGAAATCTTTGAACTCCTATAAAAAAAAAAAAATCTACTGAAAATGAAGAAATAAATTAATTCTGTTAATGCTATTAAATCATCACTATCCCCGTGTGGATGAATCGGCATAAATAAGGAAAAAAGCAGGAAACCGCTAAAGGCCAGCTACGTTTTCATGTATGTGTCTGCGCTTAACTTTTCATGTAAAAAAATAATAATAAACTTGTAAAAAATTAAACAAAACCGTGGTTTGAAAAGTATAAAATAATTTTCTTTTTAAAATAGAAACAATATTAAACTTATTTATAAACATTAATCAACAATAGAACCTTAAAATTGCATGTGGTTACCACGTAATCTTTCAATACGAGCTCATACAGGTACTTATGCGTTTAATCTTATACTTATATCAAAAACAGAACAAATAAGAAATTCAAGGCTCTTCTTTACAGTGCTTCCTGATATTGTTATGGGTTGTTGATATTGTTATTTGTTATGGGTTTCTTAAAATGTAAATTCCATGTAATCGAAAAAGGGGGATAATAGAGGGAAAAAACAAATTAAATTTAACTATTTGCTTTAAAATATCTATTTCTTTTTTTCCTGATTTTTGCTGCAAATATTAATTTTAAAATGCTAGTTTATACTAATTAATATAAAATCTGGTAACAATAACTTATATAAAGAAAGACACTAAAAAATTAAAAATAATAAAACTGTAACAACTTGCGTAAATTGCGAAAAAGGAAAAGAAACGATACAAACAAAGTATCTGTAAGTAGTAAGCCTTTTTTAAGGCAAAGTAAGCTTTTTTCATTATGTTAGTTAATTTTTGAAATATATAAAAAAAACTATATAAATTTATAATAATATTCAAACCAGACCAAATGTGATTGATCTAGGAATTTAGGTGCTGTCATCTACAAACTCGAGATGCACGTTGAGATAAATTTATCCCACCTTTTCTCAACTATAATAATTGTTGAGCAAACTAACTTTTTGAAGACTAATTTTGATTTGAATACATTCATTGAATATAAAGGATTTATTTTGCATCAAAAATTAATTCTGCGAATTATTTTGTTGAACTACAAATGAAAACGAATTTCATTATCAAAAAAGTCGTGAATTTAAACTAATTTTTAAGAATTCTTATTAATTTTCAATAGTACTGTAATTTTTTAAATCTTTTTTTTTGGCTGCTAACCTCACCTTATACTTATTTTAAAAACAAAAAAAAAATATTGAATTCTGAATTTACTGTGCTTCATGATATACAATTTTAATAGATATAATGTAGATTAATAACTCACATCAAAATGATCTACATGGACATGATGAATGCTGCTTGCTGATAATTCCAGATTAAGCTTCGGATCTCTCTTCATCGCTTTACACCACTTTTTGCGAATAACATAATTTCTTGGCACATCGATAAATAATATATCAGGTGCCGTTACAGTTGTATTACTACATTTAGGAACAATACAATACTTGTATTTTGCAGACATTATTTTATCTGATGCAGTAGTCGGAAAATATAGAAAAAAAGAGAATCTCTATAGATAGCGAACAGGAAGGAAGTGTGTGTCTCCCCGTCAGTTAACCTTGACGTCAGACCAGCTTCGCGCCGAAATGGATCGTTTTCCCCACAAATTCTGAGAGGTGAACTTCGATTGCAAATTTAAAAAAAAAAACTGTCTAGAATTTTTTTTAATGTTGTTCGCTTCGAAGCATTTTAAATCGATTTAAAAAAGGGGGGGGGAAATGCTGAAGTTCCCCATTGTTTGTCACCAAGAAAGAGAGTGCCAGAACTTTTGTTTTGGATGCTAGTTCAAGTTTTTTTTAGCTTCGTTTGCGCATGCCCTTAATTTCGCCTCATTTCCTTTGGTACACTGCCTGCTCTCTTCGATTTGATTGGTCGGCGTACGAATATAAATAATACTTCATTTGAAATTCTTGATCATTTACCAAACGATTTTTTTTTCAGTAACCATTCGCTTCTCTTCCGAAGATTTTCATACATTTAATTTGCTGATTCTCTTTCTCTGTGTTGATGATTATGGCTTCCAAATATCGAACAGGGAATGTTTTTTCTGGAAACAATAATTCCCTTGCTACGTTTCATCGTCTTCAGATGTCCTTTTTTTCCCAGTGTGTTTCGTTTCTCATTGAAAAAGCCAAGCTACGAGGGGCCCGCTTTACTGAAAGCGAAGCTGCTGATATTTTTTTAAGTTAAAAAAAAATTGCCTGGTGAACTCTTGCAATGCCAAAGGCATTGCATGCTCAATCTCTTGTTTGGGGATGCTGTAGGCATTGAATGCACAGGAGACCTATAAAATACTCATTGCACATCCTAAACAGTGTTTGGTGACAAAGAAAATTGGCAAGCAAATAGTACTCACCCTAAACTCCAGGTTTACCAAATAAACATCCGTGATAAAAAAAATACAAGCTGGAAGGCAAAGGTAGATTATTTTATTCTGGAGATATAATGAAGATAACATTCCATCCTCTATTTTCATAAGGATTAGAGCTGCAAAAATGAAAGAGTTGAAAAATACTGCAAATGATGAGAACTTTCCGACAAGAAGTAACATGCATAGGTTGAAAGGTATGCTTTAAGTTAGGGGGGAGGGGAGGGAAAATCACTTTTCAGCTCATAACTTAGCAATTGCAACTAAAAACATTTTAAATACAAAAATTTTTCATTATGATTAGGCAATAATTCGCCTATTTTGAATTTTCTTTCTATCTTCAATTGTAAAGAAATTTTGGGGAAATGAAGATCTCAACCCCACACCATTTCTGCCCGCTATGATCTGGATAGCCCATCTATGAACTTGGCTGAGATTTTCACTATCCTTAATACATATCCCAAACTGGTTAAAATCAAAATTTCCCCAGTTATCGTGTTCAGAAAATAATACAGTAAACTCTCGATTATCCGGCATTCAAGTATCCGGAAAGCTCAACTAACCGGAAAAATTAGAAAATGAGTTTTTCTAAAAGTTTTACATCTGCGCGCCAAAATTTAGCGCG
Organism: Araneus ventricosus; assembly: GCA_013235015.1. NCBI lineage: Eukaryota > Metazoa > Arthropoda > Arachnida > Araneae > Araneidae > Araneus > Araneus ventricosus. The sequence goes on along the minus strand of BGPR01021997.1, from coordinate 8,946 downwards.
TGCGCGCCCCGTTCCATTCACGCGGACAATTTATTTCTGGAATGCAACGTTCGCTCCGCACGGAGGGGCGTAGAAGGGGAAAAAAAGCAATTATGGGGGGTTCAAAAGCAAAAGTGAGAACCAAAAAAATAAAGGTCCTCACCTTTTGCCGAAAAACAAGACCTAAAATCGAAATCGACAACCAAAAAAAAAAAAAAAAAGGTAAAGGGACAGAATCGGTAGGAAAAAAAGCTCATGGGGTTACTCTAGGATTAGTAAGTCTCTTTCTTTTCCTTTATTTATTTACCCTCCAAATATCGGCAAATGTTGATTTCGATTACGTAATATCACGTGCGGAAGAATTGGATGCACGCGTATTGCGCAATAACCCTTGCGATCTTCTAAAAGATAATTAGGTTTGATATTCAATCTTGGGATTTGTTTATGATCACTTAAAAGAGTTTTATTATGCTTTCTGAGTAGAATATTTTTCAGTTTCGTCGGCTATTTTTATATTTTTACTATCTATATATTTACGATAAAAATTCGGATACAGATCATATTTTTTTTTAAATCATCAATGTTAAATTAAAATCTTCATAATATATTTTGTAAATACAATGTTACGGAAGATACAGAAGTATTCTTAAAAAATATATTTAATGCACATTTCAAAATGAAAAAAAAAACAAATTATTTGGCCTTAAAAATCTTTAAAAAAAAAAAAAAAAGGCTACAATCTACCCCCTTCCCATTTTTCCCGTCACACTCAACTATCCGGACTTTTCAGGTATCCGGAAATCGGAGTTTCCCGAGCATGCCGGTTAGTTGAGCTTTTACTGTATGGGTAAAGTGTTATGTATATATGTGCGTATATAAACTTTTGAAGAAAGGGTGGTTTTGTGTTATAGAAGGGTCATGATTGGTGACGATCTACAGAAATTTTCCGTAAGTCATGTCAACGAGAATCATATACCTATAAGGAATCTACCTAAAATATATTACGAATAATCATGTGTGGCAAATTTGGCCACGATGTACCGGTGAGATCAATATGGTGATATCTGCACTCAACATAGTGGGCAAGTCAATTGAATAGGGAGAGTCCAAACATCAGGTAAAAGGAAGGAGGCTACTAAGGGGGACAGGTTTGCGCCCTTCCTAGAAGTGGAGGAAGGATGCAAACTTCCAAGTCCTCTGTCTGTCAGGCCAGTTACACCTGATGGAGGGTTAAAAAATCTCTTCTCAGGAATCCTGTTTTGAATTGAGAAGTGAATGAGTTTTGCTCATATTCCTGTTTTAACTTATTGTAACTTCAGATTTGAATTAAAACAATGCAAAAGATGTTATTTTGCAATTTTTGTTCTTTTTTAAATTTAATTGCAAGTACATAAATATCTATAGCTGCTCCCAATTTGTCACATGCTTCAATGATGATTCTTCCTTCTATAAAGTTGTTTATATTATCAGTTGAAGGATAGTATTTAAATGACATTGCTATTTTTTTCCCTTCATTCTTTTGCTTATTTTATCATATAAAATGTGTGAAATGATTAGTAAGAGAGTGTGGATCTGTATTTTATTGTAATTTCGGTATTCTTCAGAATAGCTTTAGAACATCAGCACGGTTTTAACTTATAACCAGTAGATCAAGCATATTTTTTATTCCCACCTTCATGGAATTATGATTCTTGGCATAATTAAATGTTCTCTTTTTTTTTCATTTATTTAATGAAACAAAATCTTTCAGAAGGAAAGTTCTGAAATGTTTGGAAATCAGCAAGACACATGTTTACTTCTTAATAGCTTACTATCTGCTGTGAAGGGCACACAGTCTGAGGTAAAGTTCCATATTTCACTAATCTATGTGTCATTATATTTTACTATTTTATCAAATGTTTATGTACACTCAGGACTGTCTTATCCATTGGGCTGTAGCCCAGGGCACCATAGATCCAAGAGTGCCAAAAAATTTACTTATTCTAATTTTGAAGCAAAAAAAATTATTTAATTATAATATTAACCCCTTAACAGATTTGCCTGAGCTCCACTCACGTATTGAATTATGTCATTTTAATCTTATGAGCTAAATTTAAAACATATAACTCGATACTAAAATAACCAGTAATCCATTAGCAACTCATGTGTTCTATGGACATATCATTGTCGTTCAGGCAGAAGTCACTAAGTCCACAAAAACTTTTTTGACGGACTCTTGCAGTCAATTAGAATTTGCAATTATTTCATGATAGAAACCTACTATCTAAACATCAGTAAATAAAACTTTGGAGTTAGAAACCTGTAAAATAATTTTTACTATTTATCATAACTCAAAAATAATTAAGTCTAAACTGAACACATCCTGAAACTATAGTTTTGGACTTTGTAACTTCTGCCTGAACGACAACAATATAGTTGAATCAATATGACAATGCATCCACAAAACAGAGGGGAGTTCATAATTAGTTAGTTCAAAAAACTGCGCTGTTAAAGGATTAAATATCTTAAAAGTAAAAATATGATTAGGGCTTTTAACTGAACAGTCGTATATTATGTAAGTGCATAAAATTTGTAATATAATACTTTTCGTATACCATAAATCAAGATACATATTTTTTTATCAATGTTAAACAAATAATTTAAAAACTGAAATAAAATACAGATAGTTTATATATGTTTTGTTATTTTAGTTAAATATTGTATTAAATAAATAGTGTAGAAAATACTTTTTTTTATAATATAACCATTAAGATGAACCATCTGCATGATCAGGAGTGGTGAAAGCTGGTTTGTAAATGTGTATTTTGAACAGCTGCCAATTTACAAAATTGTAATGCATGAAATAGAGAGCAGGTGACTTTTTTCTCCTCAATTATTTTGTTAGATAAGCATTTTCGTTCAGCCATAGGCTCTCAAATTTGTGAAGATGACCCTGCATTCATTTCATCATGTCTTAGCTATGTATAAAATTTTGACTGTTTGTTGTTTTCTGACTTTGCAGGAATCAGACCCAGGGAGAAAATTTGATTTGGACGATGAAGATGATGCTGTTACTATTATATCATCAACGATAAATGCTTTATCTCGGAATACAATCGGAACAAGTTCTGTTGTTGAAAGATTAAATAAGCAATTACTTCTTCAAAGACGATGCCATGCTGCTATATTCTTCACAGTTTTAAGGTAGTATTTGTAATTTCTATAACCTTTTTTTTATGAAAAAATTGAAAAACTTTGTGACGTGTCCTTACTGGCCACGACTTAGGTTCAGGATATCTTAGAGAGTGAGAGACAAGGATTACTTCAAAACACAAGTTTATTAAACAAAAAAATAAGAAATGAACTACTGTAAGCATTAGAAAATGATGGCACAATTTAGAGTAACCCTGACATTACACCATCTACTGGAGGAGTCACACTGACACTAGTAAAGTCTCTGTGACTATCATTTCAGGTTAGGCACACAAGCAACCGATTCCCCGTATCAGTCACGTTCTCAGGAACAATGAAATGCAACGGCTATTCTGGCGACAATTCACGTCAAGCACATGATGGTGTTACGGGGTAGGTCTTGCGGAACTGGCAGCTAGTTTACTTGTTCGATACCCTAGAGTTGGAGTTCGACGAATAACATCAATGACGATTGCAGAGGAATACTTCTGTGAAGGTATGCAGATTCTCATTCATGGTGAGGTAAGACGACGAGCTTCGCAGTCACAGAGTTCATCACGATTTTATCGGCGACTCAATCGCAACATTGGATACAGAACATTGATTCATTCGAACATGACATCAACGGGGTCAGTCGGCAGGATAGGCTCAGATGCGGTGGTCGCTAGGGCTCAAGAAATGAACACATGAGTATAGAAGAAACACAAATGATACAAAACTTAAGAAAACATCATGAAATTATCCCACAAATGTGGTCGAGTGAGACGGCAGACATGCGATGTCAGTCGGCACACCCCGGAATAGATACGCTAGGAACACTAGATAACTGTGCTAATACATCTCTGTGTTCGACCGGCTTCTACTGCCCCAAAGGTGCACACCCACTCGAGGCACTCAAGAAGACACTGGCTTCCTTCACTCTGCCACAGGCTTATATAACCGAAAGTGACGTCAAGTTCTACTTCGCTTCAGTTCTACCGCTGTGATTTTCCATGCAGCACCCGCTTGAAACGCAAACCAAGATCACTCGAACCCAAACTGTCAGAGGATGCTAGGTCAACACGCTCCGCAGTTCCTTGACCGATCCATTAGCATGGTTCGAACATAATGTGGTCCGTTACAACTTTATTTATTTTGAAAAACTTTGAAAATAATTTATTATATTTAAATCATTGAAAATTATTTATTATATTTAAATCATTGAAAATTATTTATTTTCATAAGAAGATGTTAACTTTGTTGTTAAATTGTTTTTGTTATGCTGACAAATAACATTTAAAATGCTGCTTATAAAACATACATGAACTGTGTAAATGGATCAGGACTTGATTTTGATCTCTCAATATCTGAATTTGCAATCATGCTACGATACCACTAAATGTTATTGTGGTAATTGTTATCCGTAAATCAACATTATCAAGGTCCTATGCCCTTGATTATTGCTAACTAATAACTCAAAATTCCTGTTAATATTGAATTATACTTAATGCTAAATATATCAAATTTTATGATCACTACTTTATTGATTGCCATCAATTCAAACATGCCAAGTTCATAGTATTTAAAATTGAGAATTGTAGGAAAAAATGTAGTATTTAATAAGATCCAAAGAAATTCCTCTCATAATCCTATTTTCCTTTGTAAAACTCGCTTCTAAATATACAAGTTTTTGTGTGATAGGTATATTTTTAAAAACATTGGTATCCTTTTTATTGAGGAAAAAGGCTCCAAGCTTTGTTAGCATGAAATAACTAATGCATACTACTGAAGGATCTTTTTCAAAAAAATAACTGTGAGAGGTACAAAATTCACATTATTTCACACTTCGTGTCATCTCACATGTTAGAAATATATTATCAGAAATAGTGATGGAGAGAAATGAATGAAAATTGCGTAGTGTCTAACAAGGATGATTGTGTTTCGGTATTATACCGGAAATCTGGTATTTTCTGATGAATCTATTTTATAAAACTTAAGAGTGCCAAAGAATCAAAATGCTACAGATTCTCCACAGTTTCTACACAATTTCAGCTTCTGCTGATTACACAAATTATAATCTATACTACGGAGTTCTAGGTTTATTAAAAATATAATTAGAAGTCCTAATTTTCACTTTCTTAAAAAAAATCATTTCATGAGTGATTATTTTTATAGTAACATGAAACATTTTTTTATAAGAAATATGAAAAAGGAGGTAACAAATTTTAGGTTTAATGGAAATTTTTTTTTCCACATATTCTTGTTGTTTACTTTGGACTGAGTCAATCCAAATGAATTTTTTAGAAAATGCCATACCATAACTAAGAATAACTACCTCACATAAGAATTTATATATATATTCATTAATGCTATTCATACAAAATGCTATGTTTTTTAATATTGTTTTGTTACCAATTTTGATGGTTTCTTTTCATGTGTTTAAGGGAATGCTATTGAAAACTCGTGAACTAAGACAAAATAAATTAAATCAATTTCTTATGTGAAAAAAGCATATTAAAAATTGCATGCAAGAGTTGAATCTGTGCCATAATGAATCAATACATATGCGTTTCCTACACATAAATTTTCCTGCTAAAATTTCAGGTATTTTTTCATGAAGCCACATTCACCCCTGGTCTAAGAACATTAAATTCCTGAAATTTTGCTAGAGATATCCTTTCATGCCAGTTCTAAAATTTTGTCTAGCTGCAAGTGCTTGTTTTGGCTGAAATCCATGGGCTAGCGAGATGATTTTAGATCAGATTTAGTTCATTTGATTTCATGCAAATTTGCTATAAAATGGTACTAAAGATAGGCTAAAGATTTTAATTTAAAAGGATTTGGAAATAAGATTGTGGTCATATGTATTTAAAGGAAATCTTTTTTTATTATAAGACTTGATTGACATTGAAAATCTTGACTTGAATGTTTTACTTATTCTTTCTTACCTCAACTACTTATGTACAATATCTTTTCATTAAACATGATTTTTTTTAAGGAAGTTCACACCCCTTCCCCCACTCTGCATTTTTGATGATGACTTGAAATATAATTCAAAAAGAATGTTTAAAGTGCTTTATTATCATTTGTTTTTAATTCAAACTTGCAAATGAAGTATAATTAATGTTTATCTTTTATGAAAAAAAAAAGTAAGATACTTTTATGTGTACTAAATTGTGTGAAGTATTTGTTGGCTGATTTTTTTTCTAATATTTCTAGATCTAATGGCATAAATTGCGCCGAAGCAAGTAAATACTATGAAAGTGTAGCTCATAGTTTTCCAACTTTGAGTTGGAAATTTTATGTGAAACTGAATTTTCAGTGTAAATGGAGCGAGTACTTTGTTGAGGTGCGTATTTTTGTTCTACTCTCTTTTTTCACTTTCTGAAATGCTTTTGTAACAGGCTTTTTTATATACAGTGAAACTTCTATGAGAGACCACCTCTATTAAGCGACCCCCTCCTCCAATTACCAATATTTAAAGGCACCAATTTTTTACCCTATATACTTAATGTGAACGGAGGGCAGTCGCTCTAGAGAAGTTTTACTGTATATATAAATAATTGAAATTTATTTTTCAGCCTTTTTTAACCTACTGCTCATTTTTTTCAAGTCCATTTTTTTACACCTACGTTTTGTTTAAATGATTTGAGAATGAGTGTAACCTTTGCTTTAAATTGTTAGCAAAGTAAATTTGTTATTGGTTTATGACTATTTTATCTTGCATAAAAGTATTTCAAATTTACTACAGACTTCCTCATTCATTGAGATTTTCATAAAAAAGCAATACATTTTAACTTATAAATTTGCAAATGTCACTGAATTGTTTGAACTATCATGCTGCATTTCACAGGATATAAATGCATTGAAGAATAATAATCTTGAAATAAAAGAATTGGTATAACATTTTGATGCAATATATGATTAACTGTTATATATTTTTTCTTACTTTTTTGTTCATGGTGGTGTTTTTTTTTGTTCATTTTACACTAAAATGTTAAAGATTTATAATAATCTTTATTATTGATTATTTAAGCAAGCAGGGTTACGCCGATTTAAATCAGTTGATTAAAATCACTAATTTTTTTTTAAAAAAATCACTGATTTAAATCACTTTATTTTTAAATATCAAGTTAAGCTGCTTTAATGAAATAAAATTGTACATGTATCTTTAAATAGTTATTTTAAAATATTTTAAATGTATATTTAAAGAAAGAATATATAAATCATTAAAAAATATTTCATTGAATTGATGTAACTAGAGTACTTTTCATATCTTTATTTTTGTGAACACAAGCAATTAAGATTTTAAATAAAACTAATGAACAACACAATAAAATGCAAAGTATGAGATGCTCCTTTTTTATAAAATAAATATTGTGAAAGGATCATGTTCACAAAGAAAGAACATAATAAAATGTATTGAGTTTCATTTTAATATTGGAGAAAACTAAATAGTGTTGGGGGAAACAAAGTTTTTATATTGTAATAATGTTCAAATGCAAGATAATTAAGTTATACATACAAATGTTCCAAAAGAAATACTAACATCTACATAGCACAATTTGAACTATGATCTATAATTATAAAAGACAATGTTTGTGTGCGTGATGTCCAGACAAATCTATCACACTTATAGTCATGAAATTTGACACACAGCTGATGGTGACTCAATGCACCTCGAAGACTTAAAAATGTAATCTAGAAAAGTTTTTAATTAATGTTTTGTGTTGTTTTGGGTGATTTTTTGCTCTAATTTCTCAATAGCATGTTTTTTGGATAATTGTACAAAAAAAATAGATACATCATCGGAAAGGGAAAACGATTTCTGTTCTAATGAAGTTTGTTTCTTATGTCTAACGTAGTTTACTGAATTTTGAGAAATTTTTGAAAAATAGTCAATTTTATGTTTCTTTTCCATTTGGATTTCTTAAAGTTCTCGCTTAAATAAATATTAAACTTTATTTATTATAAATAACAAGTGCATAGAATGGTTGATGTGCAAATTATATTTAAAAAACAGATTTTTGAGTCCAGGTTAGAAAAAGTTACTTCAGAAAATTTCAGTGACTTGTCACCTAGTTACTGGTTTCTTTAATTTTTTATGCTTAGTAAGAAGTAGTCTATTCTCAAGGTCAAGGTGAAATAAACCCTAATCCAAATACTTGAAAAGGGAGAGGAGAGGAGTATGCTATTTAGTTTTTGCAAGATTGCAACATTCCTAAGACATCCTTAGTCTTTTGTCCAATAAAGGGTAGAGAAGGATAATTCTTATTTTTGAAAAGGGGGGAACAGGATTTTCAGTCCTTTGGTTCAATTCATGTAAAAGAGAGCCTGCTTCTCACTTATGCAAAATTTGCTTGACCATAAGAGCTATATCTAAAAATTTTATGTATTCTAATATACAATAATATATCTATAGTTAAGAAATGTAATTTTTATTATATTTTTCCTTAATAAAATTGTCTTATATTTTAAAAGTATATTATTCTTTATATTTAGTTCAAAAATATTTTTTAAATAGTTGTTATATGTTTGAAATAATTTTTATTAATTTGTTTTTTTTTTTTAAAGAAAGTAGAGGTTAATGACTGGTATGTTGTTATATTTATATGATTGTAGGCCTCATTGTCTAATATACAAATGTTCCTATATATATATATATATATATATATATATTTTTAAAAAATCATTAAAATCAAAAAATCCTGATTTAAATCAAATCGGATTTTTTTGAAAAAAAAAAAATCAACAACCCTGTAAGCAAGTCTTGGCTATAATCTGAATCCTGATTGTGCTACTTACAATCTTGCATAT